>PVIJ01003593.1:0-49324 GCA_004024925.1 Scalopus aquaticus
CCTGGTGGTGGCTTCGGATCATTCTCAATTTTCTGCCCGCCTCGGTCCCCTGGCTGTAGGTGAGACACCTTGTTAGTTGTGTGTCTGTGTGTGTGTGTGTGTGACTTTTCCCCCGCCGATGCCTGGAGGTGGGTGGTTGGAGGAAGGGAAGCAGACAAAAAGCGGGAGTCTTCTCTGTTTTGAAAAATTCAATCCTCAGTACTGTTGCTCTCACGATTAATTAAAATTGAATCTCCAGTGCATCTGGGGAAAGAGAGGCTGCCGCTTGGGAGCCTTGCTGCGCCCTCCCGCTGCCGACGTCGGGAGATGCTCTGGCCCCAGATGCTGTGGGCGGCTGTCTGGGAAGGGAAGGATGAAGAGGCAGGTTTAGCTGTGGGGGAAGAAATCCGGCTTCCCGATCCCTTCATCCTCCCTGAAAGATCCTGGGGATGGGAGCTAGGGGGGTGGTGGGAAGGCAGTTGCAGTTATCCACAGAACCAAGATAATAAATGATTTTTAAAAATAAACTCGAGCCCATCTTCACCTCATCTCTATCTTCCCAACCAGCATTAAAGCGAAGAAGCACCCTTTACCCGATTTGAGATCTGATCCATTTCAGCCGGGCTTCGTAAAATGATTGAGCCCTAAAGAGGATCTTTCATTGAAGGGTGCATGCTTCCTGCAAGAAAGCATCTGTAGGTGTGTGAGATCCTATCCTCTAGTTCTTTTTTTACACGTGGGAGGGAGCCTTCTGATGATGGGGGAAATTTCTCATCAGTGTTTGTGATCTGTTATTCAGATTTCCCTTATTGTTAATCATACTTATCACTTGTCAACCACTAGAGTGAGATTACACCAACTGAGATTTGCCTAAGAATTTGGCGGGTCTAGGGAATGTGTCCAGTGTTCTGCCCTTAGCAATCCAGGCAGGCTGCTATTTCTAACTCTGTTGTCAGGGTACTTATTTACCCTGCCACACAGTAAAATAATGTAAAAGCAAATAAATGCCATCACTCTTTTGTTGGGCCCACCATTTAGGATTCAGAAAGTGACTTGGAAATGAATGGTTTGGTGAAGAATGTAACCAGAAGTCATTTCCTCCCTGCTCCTCTATCCCCCTGACCTTATTTGACCTCCTGATAGAAACAGTTGCCCCTTATCTTTGTTCCTGCTTTAGGGATGGGAGGAAATCTCTTCTGCTTCCCATTTGCTGGATAGAGTATGAAGGAATCACTTCATTCCACCACTTAAGTCAGTTATTTAGAATTTAATCAATCATGATGCAATTTTTACGAAATTTATACCATCTTCAAAACAAAAGATTCAAATAGGAAAGGGAAGGTTTTGTTGTTGAAAAAAAAATTCTTGATGATTTGATCCCAATGACAAAGTATTTTCTTAACAGGAAAAAGAAAAACTGATCAGTTAGGAAGTGTTGCTTATTCCAGAAAATTCCAGACTTTCTTTTTTGGGGAAAAGGAGTGCTGTAAATTGCTTTTAAAGATAATGTTTTGGAAGGTGTGATCTAACATGGGTTGTGTTCTGTTGGGACCTGTGGATTCAGAGTTCTGCAGAGGCGGTCAGTGTGGGCCTAACCGTGGGATGCAGCCGTGGTTTGGTAGCCGTTTGGTGGAGAGGGAGACCACCTTCCCGGCAAAAGGTGACTGCCTGACTGAGCCATTTCAACAGCTAAGGATGACAACAAGCCATTTCTCACCTGCAAATAAGTTGCAATATGAGAAGTCAGGAAGCTGTTTTTTATAACAGGGAGAGAGCCTGTGTTCTAAGAGATCTTTTGATGAAATGAAAAAGCATGAAGACCTCTTTGTCTCTGTCTTTGACCTCAGTCAGGGTTTGAAAGTCAGTTAGTTAACCCCCAGAGTCCTGGAGACACAGCCACAGTTCTGCCGCTGGAGGCTCTTGTTTCCAGGTTTTAACTATGGCTCCTGATGGAGCCATCTTTTCTCAGGGCAACCACGCCAGACTGCAGTGACTGCTTCTTTGGCTGAATCAAATGCCACCCTGCGCTTTGCGTCACTGCCCCCTTTGTCTTGGGGGGAAAAAGGCATCACTGTGGCTGTGATCCTTCTATTCTCCCACTCTGTCACACTGCATGAGCACACACCCCCATCTAAACTGCTCTTGCTGCTCACACATCTTCCCTCCCCCCCCACCCCCGCCCCATCTGCCTGGGAACTTCATTATCCCCTCCCCAGACAAAGCAGCTGCTGGCTTGGCTCAGACTGACAGGGGCCTATGGATTCTCAACATTCAGACTCAGGGAATCTCAGTGCTGAAGCAATGTCAATAGACATCTAGCCCTGCCCCACCTTGAAGCAGGACCAGTTCTTAGCTAACTCATATAAATACAGTCAAACCAGTCCACGGCTTTCTGTCAGTATTTTCTTGCACATTTGCTATATGCTGATACTGCCCTAGGCACAGGTAGGACAAGGTACTCTGTATAGGAGTATATACCCCAGGAGAGTGGGGAAATTTTTTTACCTTCTCTCTTTTGAAATTTAAAAGGAGAAATCTTCAGAACCTGCTTCTTAGATCAAATACTAACAGCATAATAAAGTGTACGAAGATGGATAAGATAATTGAGCTTTCCTCTCAACGGTTGTTCATATCATATTTCCTTCCCCTGTGTCCTGTCAAGTCAACATGTACCTCCTGAGACTCTGCAGCATATCCATGTCTTCCTAAAGGAGGTGAAATCACCTAAGATAGTTCCTGATTTCTGAAATTTTATAATCTCCTCCAGGAGATGAATGAAGACCCTTGAAGCCAACCATAATCAATACACGACCATATGAAATATTGCCTAGTTAAGCACAAAGAGAGTTTGGTACAGATGACAAGTGCTACTGAAATGTTGGGTTGGAGAAGGCAAAAGAAAGTGATGGGAAAATGACATTTATGAAGATCAATTCATACTAAACATTTTTCACTTGAACACTTATTTCATTCTTTCCACACTCCTGTACCAACAGGGAAGAGACACCTATGTGTTGGGGTGGTCCCAGCAGGGGACATGAATGAGTCTGTCTTGAACCAGGCTTGGAAGAAGTGAACCTGTTACAGGGCAGCCCCGATATAAATGGGGTGCCTGTCTGTGGGTTCTCACCCGTGTGCTTAAAAAGGACGTATAAGACTCAACTGCAGACACACACAATAAAATTAATAAATGGGTTCATTTACAAAAAGGGAAGGGAAAAAGATAAAGAATAAATTGGTGAATGTGTCCTACCAGTTCCGCTGAGCTGGAATCTCATGGCCCACTCAAAACCTGGCAGCCCACAACCACGAGCAATCGCCCCCCTCCAAGCTCACAGGTCTGGTTTTTAAATCCCAAAACCATTTCTTAACTCCACCCTCAGTCCTCAGCATCCTTCCTTCGGTGATGATGGCATTCTGGGATTCGTAGTCTTAGGTGTCTTGGATCTCTCTGGCTTGAGGTGAGGGTGGGGTCCTGGGACACTCCCCTTTCCTGAGGACCACCCAGTATGAAAAAGGTGAAGGAACTAACATAAGTAGACAAGTTGACTAGTCACATGGGGAAGGGATGAGGAAAATTTGATACTGAACCCTAGGTTAACGTATGAATATGAAGAACCACAAACACCAGACTCTTTAGATATATTTTGGGAAGAATGGTAAGATAGTGATGGTAATGGGCAACATAAAAGATTTTTCTTTGTTGATGACCGTTTAAAACACTAGAGGAAGAATTCTGAAATGGAAGGAGATAAACCAACTTCAATGAAGAAATGTATTCTAGCCTATGGTAGTAGGAGAAAGTCAAATAAACAGATAAGCAAAGAGGTTTTATAGGAATGATTGGCAAGACTTAGAGACTGATTATCAGCAACACAGGAATAGATCCCTAATATAGGACAAGTATTCCTCAAAGATGACTCTCCAGGTTTAAGTCTAGAGTCTTGGGTAAATGTGGACAGGAAGTGTATGTAGCACAGTGAATAGACATGGGCTTTAAAATGACCAAAACTTGGATGTGACATGGCTTCCTAGACATCAGTTGAATTAGAAAATATTTTCTAATATATTCTGGAAAAATAGTTTCTGTTAAACACAGAATTCTAAAAAATAGAGTTCAAGGCGCCTCCCTGGTGGCACAGGGGTTAAAGTCTGAGCACTATCAAACTGTCGCAAGCCACTGCAGCATGAGTTCAATCTCTAGCCAGGGAGCTTCCCACATGGCACAGCAGACCTCTCCTGTCTCCCCCGCTGCTCCCCTCAGGAGTATATTTCAGTAGATCTGCCTGTTCTGCTCCCTACTCTGTCTCTGGTGAATCCTCTCACTTCCCCCCTACCCTACACCTCTGGCTTACACCCCAGTTCTTGTATGCATAAATAAATTTTTAAAAATCTTTAAAAAAAGAAAAAAGAATTCAAAATACATGAACGTTTTAAAAATGAGCCTTGAAAATTATAATCTTGGGGAGGACCACATTTAGCCTATTCTCCCAGGCACGTCTGACTGGGTGTCCACTGTCTTCAGCATTGCAGCTACTTTGGTAGAAAAGCTTTGTTGAATGAGTAATAGACAACGCAAAACCAATATTCAAATGTTTGGCTTCCTTGTCTTGTACAGATATTTCTCTCAGGAAGCCCCTGGGCGCCAGATCTTCCTGCTTCCGGAACACTGCATGTTCGTAGACACTTTACCAACTGAGTTTCATAGTCTAGCAAGCTCCATGCATAAGAATGTGAAGCTAAAGGTGCTCATTCTACTCAGACAGTGCCCCTCAGGCAAAGACAACCTGCGAAAATGTCCTGATCCTAATTCCACCTGTCAGTATTTGCATTTCTGGGCCTATGAACCTGGGCTATGTGCCCAGGAAAATGAACACCCAAAACCTGCCATCCAACGAGGAGACAGATAAGAAAATTACCGATTAGAGGACAAAGAAGGTGAGAAGGCAACAGAAAGGTTACCTGCTGGAAAGGTAGCTCAGCCTTTGAGGGGAAAATTCATTCCACTGGGCTTAAGATGCACCAAATTTTAGAAGCATTGAAATGTGGGAGGATGTGTTTTGGCATTTGATGAGATACGATAGCATCGGTCCTAGCACATGGTAAGACCAGAGATGCATGATTTTCAGAAAAGAGATTTTCTTCTGATTGAATAGCATTCAGCGCCCACTTAGATTTTTATTTGTTTATTCTCTCCCCACCCCACCCCACCCCAACTGAGTCAGTGCACTAGACTTTGGGAATATTCCTACAAATGAAAGAAGAAACTTTATTATTAGGAGTAAAAAGGAACCAGAGTGTGTGTGTGTGACAGTGCAAGATTGGAAGTGCTCCAAGAGCACACAAAGGAAAGGAGGAGTTGGAAACCAGGAACAAAAGTAACTGAAAACCTGCTGGAGCTAGCTGGAGGACAGGACAAGGAATACAATGTAGGAATTCACAATTATAAATACCGTTACTTGTTAGGCACTTGTTTGGTAAATGGAAACTTTTCATATCCATAGATACTGCCATGGTGGTTATAAAGAAAGGTATTTTCAGAGTATAATGACTAATAATATAATAGTAGAGCTCTTTACGTTTAAAACTCCTCTACTACGTTTAAAACTGGGTTTGTTCAAAGTGCATGAGATTAGTCTGGTTAATAAATGAAAAGGAAATGAGAGAAGAAGATCATGACTTTGTAGCCTAAGGTATTAATAGGTCTAGCCCGTAGTCATCAATGCTTGCTGACTTCCAGAAGAGTACCCATTAGGTGCCTTCGGGTGAAAGTACAGGATGTCATCTATAATAGTGTCTTGCCCAAACAGCAGATCTATAAAATTCCAACTTGAATCTCATCAAGCTTCTGTTTAGTTACCGACTTAGAGGATATTTGTCC
This sequence comes from Scalopus aquaticus, assembly GCA_004024925.1. Classification (NCBI taxonomy): domain Eukaryota; kingdom Metazoa; phylum Chordata; class Mammalia; order Eulipotyphla; family Talpidae; genus Scalopus; species Scalopus aquaticus. The sequence goes on from PVIJ01003593.1 coordinate 5,861, forward strand.
CAAAGCAACACAGTGTGGGATTGCAATCAGCAAAGTCTAGGCTGTGAGAATCTACAAAATGGATGACTGCTTTACTGCTTTCTTTAACAAGTAAATTTCAAGTGGAAAAATTGTGGGTTGAAATGTAGACCTGTGCTATGCAGTAGATTGACTAAGTAGCCACATGTCACTATTTAAGTTTATGTTGGTTCGAATTCAATAAAATTAAAAATGTTTTTCCTCACTTGCGCTAGCCTCACTTCAAGTGCAATGGGAGAAAGTTTTATTGACCAGTGCTATTGCAGAATCGCTTTGCATTGCATAGACCTTATTTAGATGCATCTTAATTCAAGAAAATAGATTTTAAAATACCTAAAATAACACAGGGAAATTTGAACTGGCTGGATATTTGATATTAAAGAAAGAATTTTTTTTTAAATTGGGTGTGATAATAATATTGTGATTATCTCTTTTGAAAAAGAAAGTCCTCATGTAAAAGTCCTTATATCTACTGAAATAGTTACAGATGTCTAAGATTTGCTTTTCTATAAATTGGTTTTGAACATTTTTATTGTTATTGAAATGGCATAGTAGGTGCAAGGAGGGGCTGTTAAAACTGCTGTCGCTTTTGTATAGGTCTGCCACTTCCCATACTAAACAGGCTCCTATTTACCTATGCTTGAAACTTTTCATAATAACATGTTTTGGGTTTGTTTATTTTTTAAAAGAAGCATATGAGCAGTTAGCCACCTAATGTGACTGGCAGATTTTTACTAGTTTGTGACTTTTTAGCAGCAGCACTCAGAGCATCTCCTCCTAAGCACTTAATGCACCAAGAAGAAGGCCAATCAGGTCTTCTTTTAAAGATGTTACATAGACCCTTCGCTCTTCCCACGTCTCTTTACCTGGAGAACAAAAAGAGAAGAGAGTGTGTTAAGAGTGAAAAGTGTGCTTCCTCTCCACTGTCTCCCATCAAGTGATGGGATCAATCCCAGCAACTCTCTGGGATCATGGGCCAACAAGAAGTCAGAAGACAGGTATCCTTTATAGACTATCAAGGCTGATGAAGTTATACCATTTCTGGGGGGCCTGTTCAAAGTTGCGTTCATTTGTTTGAGTACAGGTGCAATGTATCATTCAATGGCAAGCCATCTGAATGGTCCGAGCAATCTGAATCTCCATCTCTGGTGGCAGTAAGAATTGTTCTTAATTCCTACCTTTCTAGAAGGCTTCCTCACCCAACATCCTTATACTTGACATTCCCTGGCTAGACTGATAGGTTTTACATAATATATGTTGATGTAAATGACATAAATATCATTAGAATACAAAATTTTATTTACAAAAACCCATTCTTGTGAAATGAATGAATTATAATACTTCCCAAAATAAAGTGTTATGGGAAGTTAAAGGAGGGAAAGGCTTCTGCTATTGCGGGTCATTTCCCAAGCCCTTCTCCATCTTGCCCCATTAGCTGCTTGATAATAGCTTTGCTTTCCTATTTATCAGTGGAACTCATTGTTGTGTTTGTATAGCCCTTTGCATAACCCCATGTAGGAAGAAGCTGTGTGATGTGTGGATTGTGAGTTTGTACACGCAAATTGCACTCTTTACAAGGAATAACTAGACGTGAGCACGAGGATGGAAGAGCCGGCACCGGTGGAAGAACAAGGCCAGCTCCCCAGCCCCCAGCAAGGCTCTCTGAGGAAAGCTGTGGCCGCTGCCCTGACCCTAGATGGAGAATCCACGCTGGGCCGCAGGAAAAAGAAGAGGAAAGAGTCCCGCCCAGCATCCATCATCATCTACCGATCAGAGAATGAGGAATTGGATGAAGAGCCCGGAGAATCAGAAGGTGGAGACCAACCAAAAGAGGAGGAGGGAGAAGATTTCCTAGATTATCCTGCAGATGATGGTAAGTCTCTCTCAGACCACTTGTTTAAAACCAACTGGGAAGGAAGCCAACTGAGAATCCTCCAGAAGACAGCAAGCATTTGTTCACTGCCTGATTTTTTTTTGTTGATAACATTTCTTCAACAAAGCTCTGTGACAGTCTTCATTCAAAAGTTGACAGTATTTTTTGATTGTCTATTATGGATGGTAGGGTAGAGATCTCCTTCCTTCTGGAACTCCCAGTGTAAAGGAAGAGGTCAATTTATTTTAATGCATGTAAGGTAAACAATAATAGTTGACTTTCATAATCAGGAAAACTGCAAACTATAACAAGTTATAGTACTCCTTTCATGTAGGATGGTCAAAAAGTGGGTAAAATATGATGACACCCAAGTGAGGAAGTGAATATATGCTTGTAAACCTCAAGAGAAATTGAAAGCTTCTTCAACCACATTGTAGGGGATTTTGTCAATATTTAAAATTAAAAATATACCTATGGCCTAACAGTTCTTATTAACTATCCCACAAAACTTATACCCATGTGTACAAAGAGGCAAATCTGAGAATTTTTGTTGCTGCTAATGAAACCATGGGATGTCCTTATTAAGCATGACTGTGCAGCAATAGATGGATGAGGTAGATTTATTTATTTAGCTGGATAGATCTTTAAGACATCACACCCACAGTGAATACCACAAACAAGGCCCCTGCTCTCATGGAGTTTACCATCTAGTTGAGGGGAAGACAGTGAACAAGTCAGCAAATGAAAGATAATTGTAGGTAATGGGATGAGTTCCAAAGACAATTAGCCATGGTGGTGGGAAGATGTGTGACTAGTGGAGGACAAAGGGGAGGTTGCATGGCCAGGGGAGGCCTCCTTGAGGGAGTGACATTTGTGTTTGTGTTTGTTTTGATTTTTTTTATAAACATGAACTTTATTGCATCAATAGAACATGATATTTTTTTTTAAAGATTTATTTATTTATGCATACAAGCTGGGGTGTAGACCAGAGGTGTGGGGTGGTGAGAGGATTCACCAGAGACAGAGTGGGGAGCAGAATAGGCAGATCAACTGAAATACACTGCTGAGGGGAGCAGCGGGCAAGGCAGGAGAGGTCTGCTGCGCCATATGGGTCAGCAACCTGGTCAGGGATAGAACTTGTGCTGCAGTGGCTGCGGATAGCTTCATAGGCTGAGACTTAACCTGTTGCGCCACGAGGGAGGCCCGAAAGTGACATTTGAAGTGATGCAAATGACATAAAGGAGTCAGTCGTGATAAAATTGGCCTGTCTGTGAAATAGTTATTTCTGTGTAAGGAGTATAGAGGATAAGGGGGACCACTATCAGGGGCCCTGCTCTTTCAGTGTCTCTGTCCTATTCTCTCCTGGACATAGCGAAAAGAGCCTTACAGGGCCTAAGGGATATGATGACCTAAAGTCTGTGCTCTCCCCACCCTCCACTTCTAGGCTACATTTACATACCAAGGACCATGGGCTTCCCTGACTCAATATCTTCAGTCTCACATGGTAGCCAACGATGACTGTTGCTGGTGAGGGGGGAGTGGTGTGTGTAGGGGTATAATTGTTGTGTGTATCTGTGATGTACATGGTGTCTGTATATGTTTCTGTGGTGTATGTGTAGTACGTGTGTGATATATACATGGCATGTGTATATATGTGCAGTATATTGTGGTGTGCACGTGGTATATGTGTGTATGGTACATACATGGTGTATAAACATGTGTCTGTGGCACAAGTGTGGTGATGTGGTGTGTATTTTTTTTTTTAAAGATTTATTTATTTTTTTAATTTATATATACAAGTTGGGGTACAGGCCAGAGGCGCGGGGCGGCGAGAGGGTTCACCAGAGACAGAGCGGGTAGCAGAACAGGCAGAGCAGAAATACACTGCTGAGGGGAGCAGCGGGCAAGGCAGGAGAGGTCTGCCACACCATGTGGGATTCTCCCAGGCCGGGCATCGAACTCGCGTCGCCGCTGCCGACAGCTCCACAGCGCAGCGCTTAACCGCTGCGCCACCGGGGAGGCCCATGTGGTGTGTATTGTATGAACTTGGTATGTGTGGCTTGTACATGGTGTGTGTGGTGTATATGTGTATTATCTATGTCGGGTGTGTGTGTGTGTGTGTACGTATATATAGAACATGGATAGGAAGACTGGGGTGGCTACAGGCATGTGAGGCAGCCCCAATTCAGGGAAACAGAGATAGGACTGAGAAGGAAGAGAGAGGGCTGCTCCTCTGTATAACACGCATACACTCAGCCCAATCTTCACCAACAGCCACAGATATTCGTATTTTCCCACCACTTCTAAACCAGAAATCATAAAGTGCAGCACTTATAAAGTGGTATCTGTAGTAAACTTCCCTTCTATAACAGAGATTGTGCCAAGATTGAGGCCTAGAAAAGTGGAGCAAGAACATGAAAACAGATGTTTGACCTGTTTCACAATTTTACCAGGGCCCGGGACTGTAGTGAGAGTTCTCTGCGGGAGGCGCAGTGCCATCAGGCTCCTTTTCAGGCCATCCTGGGCCATAGGTTACAGCGGTATGCCAGATGCCATAAAAACAGGTCTTTTTGTGGCCTCCCTGTTGGCGCAATGGGTTAAGCGCAGTGCTGTGGAGCTGTGGAGCTATGAGAGGCACGATTTCTATGCCAGCCAGGGAGAGTCCCACATGGCGCAGCAGACCTCTCCTGCCTCGCCCGCTGCTCCCCTCAGCAGCGTGTTTCGGTCCATCTGCCTGTCCTGCTCCCCACTCTGTCTCTGGTGAACCCTCTCACTGCCCCACACCTCTGGTCTGCACTCCAGCTTGCATGCAAAAATAAATAAATAAAAACAGATCTTCTTGCCCAAGCTCCCACCTCAGGGGCTGACACGGTAAAGAAATTCTCACTCTTTTCATCTTGTCATCACTGTCTTTATACACCGTAGGTATGTGGAACATGCCTTTGGACAGCCGCTACGTCACCTTAACCGGGACCATCACTCGAGGGAAGAAAAAGGGTCAGATGGTGGACATTCACGTCACCTTGACAGAGAAGGAGCTGCAGGAATTGACCAAACCTAATGAATCATCAAGGGAAACAACACCTGAAGGCAGAAAGACCTGCCCAGTGGCAGCAGACCGTGGGCCACACGTGGTCCTCTGGGCACTGGTCTGCCTGCCAGTGGTGTTCGTCCTGTCTTTCGTTGTCTCCTTTTACTACGGCACCATCACCTGGTACAACATCTTCCTTGTGTACAACGAGGAGAGGACCTTCTGGCACAAGATCTCATGTTGTCCCTGCCTCATCCTCTTCTACCCAGTGCTCATCATAGCCGTGGCCTCCTCCCTGGGCCTCTATGCTGCTGTGGCCCAGCTCTCGTGGTCCTGGGAAGCATGGTGGCAAGCTGCCCGGGACATGGAGAAGGGCTTCTGTGGCTGGCTGTGCAGCAAGCTGGGTCTGGAGGACTGTTCCCCCTACAGCATTGTGGAGCTTCTTGAATCTGATAATATCTCAGGCAATCTCTCCAACAAGGATGCCACCCAGGAAGTAGAAACTTCCACTGTCTGAAGGCCCAACAACTTACTTCCTTCCTTGGTTCCAGTATCCTATATATCCTCTTCCAGTTCTAGAAGGTTTTTTCTTTAAATCTACTCCTCCCTTCCATACACACAGTTTTTCTGGAAAATTCTAATCCATACTGATCTGTCTTACCGTTTTGATGATTCCAACAGGGCAAAAAACAGAAAAGCAATTTGTGCCAAAGTAGACCATCCAGTGAACAAATTTCTTCATTTCTTCATTTACCTGGTCAGGGAGCTCAGTCAAGTTTCAGATCGGGGCACGAGGTACCTGGAACCCAGGGGGTATGTGACTAAATATGATGGAAGATAAGGAGAATCTGGGGAGACCAGGTCTACCCGTAAGATGATAGATGAGAATAGTATGAAACTATCAGGAAGCAGAGCTACCACAACGTAACAGAACGTAGTGTGTGTGTGTACTACTTAGCTTTTGATTTAGCTGATTTTTTACTTAAAATCCTAAAATTTCAATGGTTTAAGCAAGCTAGAAGTCCCCTTCTTTCTTTCATAGAAGTCTGGAGATGGAGCTTCACGGGACTCCATGAGGTCATTAGAATCCCATGCATCTTTTCTTCCCCCTAGAATATAGTCCTCATTGCTTTTATTCTCAGCCCCACAGTGCTGACTACAACTCCAGCCATCATATCTATGTTTTTAGCTGAATAGAGGAGGGGGCCGAGTTTATCCTCCTCCTTCAAGGAGGCTTAAAGTAGGCTTCCTAGGAGTCCCACCCAACACTTCTTTTATCTCATTGGCCAGACCCTAGGCACATGACCACATGAACAAAGGAAGCAGAAAAATGTAGTCCATTGGCTGCACATCTATATTTTGGCTAAATATTGGGGTCATCCTCAGTTAAGAGAAAGGGAAGAGTAGCTATTTAAGGTAGATAGGTAAGGTAGGTAGGTAGGTAGATAAGTAAGAATCTCTGCCTCACGGTAATTATTTAAATATATTCAGATCCTAAATTTATATTATCATTTTTACTTATTTATGTATTTATTTATTTATGACTGAATCTTACACAGAGAATTTACACATGGATACTGGCTACACATACTGGGTATATGCTATATACAGTATTAGTAACTCGTACTTTTCAAATAAATGTAATGTCATGTGGTTTCAGGTCTTTTTTTTTTTTAATTTTAGAAAGAAGAATGAATAGTTGGATACTCCTATCTAGTAGTAGCTTAATTGTTTCCCTGGTGGTGGAAGTGGGCCTGGGTGGACATTCAGTCTAATCTATCGATTGAAGACTGTGAAGGGAAGGATTGCATCTGTCAAAATTTTCCCAAAATGGGTAGTAGCTCTTATGGGAAGAAGACAAATTTAAAAGCTTTCTGTTGTCTTCAGAACCTCCATCACCAGACCTTCCTGGAGATCAACAAATGTGATCTTTGCTGTGCTGAGAAGCTTGTGTCTTCCTGGTCACGAGGGTATAAAGTGCATGAAGCCAGAAAAATAGATTATGAACTGAAAACTTGTTTCTGAAGATGTCCTTCTAATTTCAGAAGTCAAATCCTAAGCGGGCAACCAGGTTTGGGAGGTTTGGGTCCCTACAAGAATAGCTGGTGCCCACTTCCTGCTCATATTTCAGAAAGAAGCTATTTAGGGAACTGTTGTGAATCATACCAGGGGGAGCTGGCCGTGTTTTTACACAAAAGACACAGAGTGCGTGAATGCTAAAACCACCGCCAGAGGAACTCTTTTCTTTTTTGTAAAAAACTGCTATTAGTTTGGGAAAAAAATTATGCCCAGCATTTCTAAAGATAACCTTGGTGCTCTCTGGTGCTTTCGCAGAGATATAAACAGTTGAAATGGAGACAGAGAAAATAAAAATGAAATCTGATTAACATTTATGTGCTTTTTTTTCTTTTGAGATTTTTCCCCAATCCCTCTAGATGTTATAGTTTTCACAAAAAGGGTGAGCATAGTGACTGTCCTATAAATGTATAATGATCTTAACATGAATCCTATGCCTTGATTTTCCAGGCACCACTAGACTGTGGGGGTTCCATTTAGGTGGATGGTTTCCATATCTCACCTATTTACCTAAGCCTACATTAAGAAGTTGCAGCCACATTTGTTACATTTTTCTGGGGTTAGAGAAACCAATGGCCAAGACCAAAAAGAGTCATAATTAGTATGAGGGTGCTATGGAGGAAGGTTGGGTGAGGCCCTGAAGATACCTATCAATAGAAGAGGTTAACAAGCACCGCACCTTAGTTGGGCCCGCCACCTACTGAAGAAATAGGCTTGTAAGTTGAAATCACTTTGAAGGGGCTCCAAAAGAGGGCTGAAAAGCTAGACCAGAGGAAAGAACACTTAACCAAACAGAACTAAAGCAATGTCATTTTCGCTATCAGCAAACACCTAAAGGAACCTTATTGGAGAAATTGGAGAGTTCAATACCGTACTTGAGCATTGTCATAGTTACCTAATCTCCATGGTGAATATCAAGTGTGGGGACTATGTTTTCCAGCACCTTTACAGCCATAATATACTGAGCTGGCTAACCAGGTTGCCAAATTGGCACTGGCTGCCCCCTAGGTGCACTCCTGGACCTGTTGATGCTCAGTGCTTTTCTGCTTGAACTGCCATAACAAAAAGCCATAGACAGGGAGACTTAAACAAACAAATTACTTTCTCTCACTTAACTACCCATTTAACATTCAAGAGTCTGGAAGTCTGAGATCAGGGTGCCTGTATGTTTGGATTCTGAGAACGCCCCACTTGGGTTGCAGAGGGTGCCTTTTCTCTGTATGTTTCTAGGACTTCTTTGTTCCAAAAATATAGGGAGCAGGAGAAAAAGTGTGAAGAGTCTAGCGTCTCTTTTATACCAATAATAATGGCATCATGAAGGTCCCATCCCCATGACCTCATCTCACCATAATGACCTTCCAAAGGCCCCATTTCCAATTACCATCACACTGGGGATGAGGGCTTTAACTTACAGATTTGAGAAGGAGGACATATTCAGTCCTTAATGGTGCTCATTCATGTGGCCTCTCCATGAGGCGAGGTTGGGCTTGTGTAGCATGACATAGTAGTAGTATAGTCATAGTAGTCAGTCTGTAAACATGGTATTTGGTGTCACCAGAGTGAAAACCAAAACCTACTAGGCATTCTGAAGGCTTGGGCCCAGAACTGACCCACTGTCACTTCTGCTTTATGTTTTACTGGGTCAAAGCAGACTTCAAGACCAGTTTCAAGGGAAAGAGGCTACATTAGAGAGTGAATACCAGGTGTAACTTACGGGGGCCACCCAAATAATGGTATCATTTGCTTCTTCTTATCCTACCCATTTTCCTCTTATTCCACAGTGGCTACCACATAGGTCTCTATACAAAATGCCCCTTCTCTGCTACTAGCCATAGCTTGTCGATCTCTTGTCCACCCTTTCATATCCAATTCTATATTGTACAAATTCAAATGGAGCCTGAACTGACATGGAGAAATCCTATCATTGTGGAGGAAGAAGAAAACACATGCACTGTCACATTAATAATACTTGCCCCTGCACCCTTAATTATGGAAGCCTTTTGCCAGGGAAAGCGGTGCTTAAAGTCTCCATCTGTTCTCAGCACCTTGACTGCCTGGTGACCTGGAAGTGGATGATTCTTGAGCCTTGTATAGACTGGCTGAGCTGCAAACAAGTATAGGTACTAGACTCTCTTTTATTTTCCTAGGAAGCAAACGTACTGGAGGGTGTTGGGGTTGTGAGAAAGTGAAGGGAGAAAAGATAAAGGAGAAAGGGAAGAGAAGAAAGGAAAAGTTAGAGATGACACAGAAGATAAAAGTACAGTTATAAAGTGGGCAACTTTCCTTCCCTATGGTGAGTCCAGTAATTCTACTTACCTGTCATATAAAAATATTTTAAAATATATTAGTTGTGAAAGAACTCCATATGTCTGAGTCAGAATCTTAAAGACTCTCCTGAATTCTGTGAGCTCATTTTGCTATGTCTGTCTCCTCTGGCCTCAGTGTATTTCTAACTTCTGCTACCTCCAAGCTCCTCCCTCCTCTTGGCCTCTTCACATCTTTCCAGTTCTAGTTCCTGCTGCTTCCAGCATATAGTTTTCAAGAGGGTCAGAATATGATTGGATTAAATCCTCCAGTTGGGCAAAGGTTTGCAGACATTTTTAAAGATGCTGGATTTTTTTGTAGAATCACTTATCGCCTTATGGGTCATTTGGTACAGACAATAGCTGTTTCTGTGAAAGGTTCAGTTTGGGCCCGCCTCCCCCAGGGGGAAAGGGCTGCAGGCCTGTCAGACACCGTGATTGACAGCTGCCACTTCTAGATCACCTACCTATATTTGTTTTCTGGAATCAAACCTCCTGACCTCCTTTCAAAGGTAGGGTCACTACAAACTATTGGGAGATCCTTAGTAGCTGCCTCTTAATCTTTGAACATCCCATTTCCTCGGCAAAGGTCGCCCTTCTTTTGAGTCCTACTCTTCCTTCAGAAGTTGGTTCCAAAGTCATTGAATCTCTTAAGTCTTTCATTAGCTCCCCCTCTGGAAGAAGAAACACATTTGTTGGCCTTCTGTACTCATATTTACATTCATACTCAAGGAACTCAAGTTTATAGTCCCGACACAAAGTGCTATAAGTGTTCTTCTCAATGGGAGAAAAGTAAAATGAATCTTACAACGAAGTAAATTGTATTCACCTACTTCTAGTCCAGGGTGGCTCAAAGAACACACATTACTCGTCTGGGAGGAACTCAGGTAATGTGCGCATGCTCACAGCATTGCGTTTCCCCGCCCTTTTCGGTCTCCAAGGAGCGGCTTTTCCCACTGCGGACCGATCCGAGTTTGCCGGAACTAAGGTCCGGTGCCGCAAGTTCCTGCCCGGAAGGGGTAGCCGAGAACCTGCGGAACGGCAACATGGCGCGTTCCGGGAATAAGGTAGAGCGGTCGACGAACTTGGGCCTTTCCCACGCCCGGGTTTGGGGTGGGTGGTCAGAAAGCAGAATCATGGCGATGACAAGGAAAGAGGGACTATCACGGTAGTGAGATGGATAGGAAGAGCCGGGACCTAGTGATGCACTGTGAGAAAAGCTGGGGATGTGGAGTCCGAAGATCTGAATTTGAGCCTCCCCATTCCCCATCCTCTCTAACTCCTCACCTTTCCCCTATCTTCTCACTTCCCTCCACCCTACACCTCTCTTTTGTATTCCTCTCTCTTCTGACCAACTCTTTAACCCCATCTTCGCCACTGCCTCCTAGTCGCATTTTGAAATTCATTTGATAACGCAAGTTAGCCTGCTAAGCACCTACTACACAGACTTAGTATTTAGGAGAGGGATTGTGAGTAATATAAATTGAAATTTAAAGCGTCATGTATACCTGTATAGTAATTTAATATTTCTCATTTGTTGAAAACTTAGCCTCTAGAAAGTACTAATCTGATACTGTATTACTGTCTTGTTTAATTTTCACAAATCCATGAGATTAAAATTATCCCCGGTTTAAGGTGATAAAATTGAGGCGTAAAATGAAAGTGAAGCAATTCGCCCAAGGTCCAACCCAGTCCATAAGTGGTGGAACCTGGATTTGAATCCCATCGGTCTAGTTCCAGAACCCTGATTCTGCCTGTGTTGCTAGGAGGCTATGACTCTCAGTGTCCCAGATTAGTAACAGACATTACGATGAGTTTCTAAAATGATATATTCTAAATAGGAAAGTGCCAGTTGTCTCTGTAGGATCTCTAAAGGGAGGTGTGTTCCGGGGAGTTGTCTGACCGTCCGTCTGCCCGTCCATCCACCCATCCACAAGATAGGCTTTACTAGCATCTGTTAAACAGATAAAATAGGCGATTGAGCAACTGATTCGTGCCCTCAACTCACTGTTGGGAAATGCTAATTAAGAGGATTGTGAACATATCATGCCGCTCACCTCCTTTATTCCTCTTTGGGCTGCTGAAAACTTTGCTGTTCTGGAGAGCAGCTGTTTACAGCAAGTGGCCTTGCAACAATGTTCTAACAGCCTGTATTACTTTGATAGAGAAATATAAATGAACAGAAATGGCTATTCTACCCAGTTTCTCTTTTCTGGTTCTCTTACTGCTGCCAGAAGAGAACTTGAAATACTACATAGACCACTTGTCTACTTACAGACAGGAAGTTACATTTTATTAAACTCTTTGATGCCATTTTTTTTTTTTTTTGATGTCTGATTCCTGGCAAAAGGCTTTTGCTCTTCTGACTTGGAGTTTTCTAGTTTAACAGTGGCCTTTTCGAACATGTATTAAGTAAATGAAACCGATATTTTGGGATTCATGTTTTTTAAGATTCTTATGATGTAAATTTTCTGTCACTCAAAGAAATTTTATATATATATATATTTTTTTAACCTAACATGCTATCTTTATTCCAGAAGTCTCTTAATGTTAGGGTGTTATGTTCATTCTTTATAAACTGGGAAAAACTTAGTCTTTCCTTTCTGTGCATTGCCTGAGATATAACCAAATGTAGAAACCATCTCTAACTTTCCCTATAGGAGCTTATCCAGGTTTTTAAAATATTGATACTAATAATCTCGGGAGCTTACTGCTTTAAGAAAACAGTAATTCTTTTATTGTTCACTTGTGTTATTTTTCCCCTTATGTGGAGTCAAGCCAAGTTCCCTGTAACTTCCATCTATTGATCCTTTTATCTCTCTTGTAGACCAGTAATTTTATAATAGCTGTTATATTTTTGGGGTGAGCTATTATGTTCCCCTAAATTTTTCATATCTGGCTCAAAAATCCAGTTTTTTTTCCCTAACTGTTCCTCATGTCACATGTTCTCAGATCTTTCTCTAATGTGCTTACTTCATGTTCATTTATAATTAGTGTTTCTCATAAGATGTGATGCTTTAAACTGCTCATGGTTTGTCAGATATGGTCTTATAAGTACAAAGCACAGGTGAGACAGTGTTAAATTTTACCTCTGGAAAAGACCTTAGAGCTCCTGTAGTCTAGTGGCTACTTCCTGCTTCCTAGAATTAAGTAAGCTTAAGTGACATCCCAAAGATTCAGAACTAATTGGTAATAAAGATGGGATTGGATCTCAGGTCTCCAGATTGCTAATGTAGTCTTTTTTCTTTCTTTTCCTTCCTTGAATTTACTGCACCACTGATACCTAAAATAGTTTGGAGTATGAAATGAGATAGTGCTATAGTTAGGTGCATACTGATGACTCATTTTATAATCCACTCTGAAATTGTGAGTTGCTGTTAGTTCAGGTCCTCTCCAGCTGATTCAAGTGAGTTTTGGATGCCAAATACAGAACTTAGCATGCCTTCCTTTTACCTTTAGTTTTTGTTTCCCCTGTTACCTTATCCCCTACATAAGTGATTGCTATTTCAATGTATCCTGTGAGCATGTATCGATTGTAGCAGTCACCTGTTGTCAAAAAAAATGCTTCAAAACAGATTTTACCTCTGGTCAGTGGCTTATAACTTAAGTATGTATTCACATGCGTATAGGTCTTCCAATCATTTGCAGTTCGCTGTATTTTAGGCTCATCTGGGCAGGACTTATCTCTGGTGTGCGGGTTGTTTTCAGATCTGCTCACCACAGGCTCAGATCAAAGGAGCAGCAGCTAGCTGTAATTTGTACATGTTCTGGCAGATACTTCCTAGCTTTTTAAAAGTATCAAGACTATTTCAAGTTTCTCCTTAGTGAAAATGTTTTCAGAACACTCCTGTCTCTTTTTTAAATTTTTTTTGTTATTTGTATCTTTTACATTTTGTATTCCCCTTGGGTAATCCACCACCAAATCACCCATGATCCATCTCTGTAGTCCCTTGTGTTCTTTTCTACTCCATTTTGTGCCCTTACTCTCCCCTCCCCTCCCCCCCTCCCCTCCCACCCACTGAGTGTCTCTCTCCTATTTGGTTTCCTTATAGTCCTGTTACAAGTGAAACCATTCGACATTTTTCTCTTTCATTCTGGCTTATTTCACTGAGTATGATCCCCTCTAATTCCATCTATGTTGCTGCAAATTGCATGTGTTTATCTTCTTTGAATGCTGAGTAGTATTCCATTGTGTATATGTACCACATCTTCTTGATCCAATCATTTATTTTTGAACATCTGGGTTGCTTCCATACCTTCGCTATTGTGAACAGTGCCACAATGAACATACAGGTGCATGTATCCTTTTGAATTAGTGTTTTTTGTGTCCTTTGGGTAGATTCCCAAAAGTGGTATTGCTGGGTCGTATGGAAGTTCCATTTTTAGCAGTTTGAGGAACCGCCATACAGCTTTCCATAGTGGTTGGATCAGTTCGCATTCCCACCAGCAGTGTAGAAGAGTTCCTTTTTCTCCATTTGTTGTTGCCTGTATTTTTAATGTGTGCCATCCTCACAGGTGTGAGGTGGTATCTCATTGTGATTTTGATTTGCATTTCCTTGATTATAAGTGATGTTGAACATTTTTCCATGTACCTGTTGACCATTTGCTTTTCTTAGCTCTTCTGCCCATTTTTTGACTGGGTTATTGGCTTTGTTTTTGTTGAGTTGAGAACACTCCTGTCTCTTCATCATGCATCCCCTAAATGTCAGTTCAGGTTCTGTGAGTGAAATAAACAAAGGGTGCTTCTGTCTTGTCTTAGACCACTTACTAACATTTTCTCATTCTTTGGCACCTTATTTCTAGGCAGCTGTTGTGCTGTGCATGGATGTGGGCCCTGCCATGAATAACTCATTTCCTGGTGAAGAATCACCATTTGAATTGGCAAAAAAGGTGATGACCATGTTTGTGCAGCGACAGGTAAGTTGCAGATTCACCTTGAGCTTATAATTATGATTTCATTGTTTGTCACCCCTGCTTAATAATGCAAGAAACCAGACTTGTTATAATGTCTAGCCCCTGTGTTTTGGGGAATCTGAGTTTTCTTCCAAACCCTCACATGCAAGTCTAACTACCATTAGATCTTGATATTTTTTTCTCACCTCATTTTGGTCCCTCTACTGGCTATTAGTTTGTATCAGAAGCAAGACGCAGTGTCAAATAATGTTTACAGCACAGTCTCTGTGATCAGATGGCTTGGGTTTGAAATGTTGATCTGCCATGTCATTTACTAACCTCACGTAATTTTTTTGATCTTGAACAAGTCCTCAAATTCTTTGTGCCTATTTCAGCTACTTTTTGCGGATAACGGACTATTCCCATGCCTTAAATGACATATTAAAAAATCTGTCATTTTTCCGTGGGATATTCTGGTGGCTCAGTTGGGTGACTCTTGAGGCCTCTTGTGCAGGTGCACTCTGATGGTGATTGGAGCGGAGTCATTTGGAGGCTAAACCAGGTTATATGTCCAAGGTGACTCACTCCCATGACTACTAGATGGTGCCTCCTGGTGGTTGTGAGTTCAGTTGGGCTGTCCATTTGAACCCATACATGTGGCCTCTCCACATAGCTTGGGATTCTCATGCTATAGCAGCTGATTTTACATAGTGTCCCCAAAGTGGATAGTCTAAGAAACCTGCCAATAGCTTTTCATGAGCTAGCTCAGAATGTAATTTTTATTGCTTTTTCTTAGCCAAGCGAGTCATTGCATTTTTCTCCCACTTCTACCTGGACTTACAGCTACTTTTGCTAAATCCATGAAGTTCTGCTTTGTTCACTGGGCGCTGGTGCTCCTGGGTACCTCTGCTATTTCTCCTGGGTGTTGTCCTTTCAGCCGTGCACTGCTGCCTCCCACCTGTGGTCCGAGTCTTTAACAAATCCTGAAGACCTGGAGTCCTTAATGCATTAAAGAATAAGAGCCTGTCTCTAACCTCATTCTTGGTTATAGTAATCTGTAATGGTATACTCAGATATGCTTCTGTGTCCGATTGTAGTACAGATTTTTTAAAAAAAGAGAAATAGTGCTTTCAGTTTTTATTTTTGGGTCTTCCCCTTCCTTGAGAGTCTGAGTGAATCCAGAGGAGATTTTGTTGTAGAGAAAGATTACTTTGTCCTAAGATGAGTTTTTGTCCAGGAGACTGGTAGAATTCTCCTGGCTGCCCCACAGGACACGTAGATGTGCCCAGCAGCTGGGAACTCTTCTCCACACATGACTGGCAACTGTAGCTGTACTAATGGACTAGAGAATTCAGCCAACCAAACAAAAATGAAGATTGATAGAATTCGATCCTCTCTCCAATCAGTCTCCTCACTGATTCTCCCTGATGTAACCAGGCCTACTGTAATAGGAAGTGGGAATAGGACTACCTTTTGTGTCAGACATAAAATGTTTTTTGTGTTTACATTTTATTATGAAATATTTAATAAAGCGGCAATTACTGAGAATAATATGATGGAAAGCTATTTTCCCATTGTCTGGTGCTATATCCTAAAGTTTTACCATATTTATTTGATTTCTTTTTCTTAAAAAATAAGTAATTATAGATAAACCTTAAGGCTCTTGTGTATCCCTTCCCAGTCCTCTTTTTTCCTTTTCTTCTCCTCCTTCCCTCAGAATTCTCTTAGTTATAGCCATGTAAATACTATACTTTGGGGCATAAATACATTCATTAAAAAATATTTAGTGTTGTATGATGTTCTCTAAGGCACTTGTAATGATATTACATGATATATGTAATTGTTTTTTCTTAACCTGTGATTTTTAGATTTATTCATGTTAATAAACATTGTATAAATATATTCATTTTTTTACTGGGGTATAATGTTCTGTCATATAAATATTCTGCAGCATATTTTTGCATTCCCTTATTAATAGCAGCCTTGTTGTGTTTTAAATAAAGCTGAAGTGAACTTTCTTGTTCATTGTCTCCTTGTGTACACATGCAGGGATTTCTTCATGGGATGATTACCTTTAACAGAGATTTCTGGGTTATAGAATATGAACCAGCAATTTTTCTTTTTAATCCCTGGAAAACTTAAGCCTTGCATAGTCATTCCAGTAAGGCAAGATAACATCTTTTCAAATTATTCATGATTAATTTTTTTTTTTTTGAGAGTTAGAGACTGTTTTGACTGAAAGTCACCAAGAGCAGTCAGTCACCATCTTCCCACTCCCCTACCCTAAATTGTACAGAAATGAAGGGGACCTAAAGTCAATGAAGAAGTCTGTTTACACCCTAGGGATTGTCAGTGTCCCATGGGCCATATAACCTCATGCTGTGTGGTTGAGAATGGCCAGGGACCTGGCATACAGTGTCGTTATCTTACTCCCGGAAAGGCAGGTGTCCAGTGACTTTCAGGTGGTACAGAATGGTTTTCAACCTTCCAACCTTCTCCTGTAGGTGTTTGCTGAGAGCAAGGATGAAATTGCATTAGTGCTCTTTGGTACAGATGGCACCCAGAATGCCCTGGCTGGTGAGGATCAGTATCGGAACATCACTGTGCACAGACACCTGATGCTCCCAGATTTTGACTTGCTGGAGGACATTGAAAGCAAAATCCAACTAGGTTCTCAACATGCTGACTGTATCCTTTTTCCACCAGAGAAGAAGAAAAAACTTACTTTATCTTGAGGAGTCATTATCTGGTTTGGTGAGGCTCTCTAAGAGCCCCAGCTCTTTGAGTATGTGGACATTTTTGTCTCTAAGAACAGGGAGGTGACATGTATTAGGATTTAATGTGAAATTAATCAGGTTGCCTTGGGTAACTGAACTCCAGGCCTTTCAGTCACTTGCCTGTTCTTTGCACCAGTGCTGTTGAGGGGCTAGAGGACATAGAGAGGGGAGAGACCCGGGGGCTACATGTATTTGCTATGTACAAAGGGTATGGTGGAGGTGATGATTAGGAATGTTTGCATATAGAGAAGATGTTTTGAAAGAGTGTACCATTAGCATTCTCCATGCATTCTTGGGTGGAGGACATTTTCATGCTGAAAAGCAGACTACTATCTAAACTGTGAGATTACTAATTTCTTTAATAGTTGTCCTGCTTTTAAGGTTACTTTTGCTGTTCTAAACAGTAGTGCTGTCCCTGGGCACTGGGAGGTGCTATTGTACTGAGAGTGACTTATAAATGGCATATTTTAATTTATTTCATATTTAAGAATAAACTGTATGTGCAAAAAGTGGGTTCTAGATACTGTAAAATGGTATATTTTTTGATTAAATGAATAGGATATGTTAGATTACCTTTTGGTTTATTTTATTTTTCCTGGTAATAGATTTCAGACGTGTGTGTGTGTGTGTGTGTGTATATATATACATATATATATACACACACATACACATATACATACACACACACGATTTGTTATATATCATATATAGCATATATGAATATATGTTAGTGAAATAAACTTTGAAAGAACGTCACTTGGGCAAGTAATTTTAAATCATCACACAACCAGCCCAGTATCAACAATTTCTAGCACTATGGACATCAGTGCTAAAAAAGTCGCTGGTTCTTGGGATAAAGGGCCTATTGGGTGGTATCTTCTGCCCTTAACTAGCTTGAGTCGTGGATGCACTCATCGTGTGCATGGATGTGATTCAACAAGAAACTGTGTAAGTGTCTCAACTGAAGAGATTGGAAATGTGCCTTATGCAATTATTGTAGGGTTGATGTATTCCATGTGATTCACTGTTAGTAAAGCAGCCTGTTTGTGTGGCTAAAGAAGCATTTATAGAATTCGATAGAAATCAGTGGTTCAGGTCAACCTATCTTTTTTAAAAGTTTAAAAAGAGGAAGGGCTATCCTTGGTGGGAATTTCCCTGGGAGAAATAAGTATTTGGCTTATTTTATGCTCTTTTATAGTTGACTTAAGCTAACTACAAGGGAATTTTGAAAATAGTAAGTGATATGTTTCAATTGTAATTGAAATTAAATGCTGAAGAGCTTCCTGCTTCGTTGCTTAATTACTGGGCCTTTTAAAAATGCATCTCTAAATAAAACGCATTTTTCCCTTGACTGTTAGCAAAAATATTTGCACTAAAACCTCAGGCCTAAATTGGTATTATCACTTCTCAATCTCTGTGTATTCTGTGCAAAGTCCTGGCACTAGCCCTGTGAGTGGAACCAGGACAAGGTGTTTGGAAAGTAAGCCCGTACAAGACTGAAGTTACAGTACACAGAGAATGTCCCTTGTTTACTTTCTGCCCATGTGGAGGCCAGAAAGGGATCCTTTTTAATCATAATGACCACACCTTTAACTGAAGTTGAAGTTGGGAAATCAGGGACATTATATTTCCTTAATGCTTCAAATTTTTTTCCAAGGTGTTAAAGTATGAGTTATAGCCAGATTGGTTAGGTGTTTAGTAGGAACTTGGCTGAGCATCTATAATATATGGGCCTCTAGGATGTAATCCATTTGTTAACTTTATCCAGATTCATTCCTTAGCCTCTTTCTACTCAGTGATCAGGTGCATTTGAATTTATAGGAAATAATTCAGGAGAATGATTTTTTAATGTGATCATCTCTCTTTTAGAGGGAAGAAGTTTGAAAAGAGGCATATTGAAGTGTTCACTGACCTCAGCAGCCCATTCAGCAAAGATCAGCTGGATATTATAATTCAGAACTTGAAGAAATTTGGCATCTCCCTGCAATTCTTGTAAGACTATAAGAATAATGTTTGTAGAAGAGCCTGTGCTCTCATAATGCAGTTAGTGGGACTCCATCATAAAGCACTTGTCTCCCAGGAGACTTCTTTCTGCTCTGAGTCGGAGCCTGTCAGATGAATGTCCTTAGCAAACATCTACTGATTATTCACGCTGTTTCAGGAACCCTTTTGAGTTTTGGTGGTAAGGGATAAAAGTCACAGTTAAACCCAGGAATTTAGTCCTATAGCAGATCGTTTGTTCACTATTCTTGGACTCAAAGAATTGAGGAATTATAGAAATTTTTTGAAGACATTCAGTTCATCTGCGTACATAGAGGACTTTACCCAAACAATTGCCTGGTTGATGATGTCTATTCTTAACAGCTCTAGAGAATTGTGTCTTAAAGTCAGGAGATGTTGACTTAGGAATCATTGTAAACACATAGTGCTTATTTTTAGCTTCTTTTATATATCTAATGGATATATAAATGTTATATTTCTAGAGGATAAATACAGTATAATCCATTTATTTGTATTTAGAGATGAGGTATATGAATGTAGGTAGAAAAATGTATTTCATAGTTTGGTGGGGGAAGACAAAGTCCCTCTCCTCTAATGATTTGAATTTCTCTCCAGGCATTTACTTCTTTTACTTACATCTCTAGCAGGAAGTTCTTTTCACTACACTCCCCCTTTCTGGTGCATCTGAAACCTGTCTTTTCTTGTCCTAGTTTTGGTGAAAACAGAGTGATAGTATAGGATGTTGAATTGGTAGTCTTCTAGGGACACTCATTTTCAGGTTGAGAGCTATACCAGAAAGCCTCCAGCTCAGAGATTCTTTAAAATGTCTGCCATGGGGAATTAAGAACCTCTCTTATATGTATGTACCTCTTAAGACTGCTGAGGGGCATCTCCTCTCTGTAAAATTGTAGAAAAATAGTTCAAACTGATACTTGTTAAGACAGTACTTCTGAGAAATTAAGAGCTGTTTAAGTGGCTCTTCTTACAGAGTTGAGGTTTTCTCAGTACTTCAAAAGCCCAGCTCTGCTCTGTTCCCTGTTCGAAATCTCAGGATACCTTTATGTGGCTGAAGCATACTGCAATTCTGTCAAAGTCATTGGAAAGGGCTACTCTCTGTGAGCAGTCTTGTATAGCGTGCTGAAGAGGAATTAGCTTTTTCTTTTACTCGCTTGTTGTTTGGCCAGTTGCACTTTTTTCTTGGGTAACATGCTGTCTCCTGCCCTACAGATCTCCTACAAAACTGCACACAAAGTCGAGTTTTTGATTTTATCATTTGGTGGTTCTACTTGGATTAAGGAAATACCAGCAGGCCAAATTAACTCTGTGTTCTGAGCAGGCACGTTCCTTGGACCTAGTTTTCAGTTTTTCTGCTACAGGGAAAGTATATTTCTAGTCGAATGCGGAGTAGAAGAGAACTATTGTAACTTCTTTTTCCCAGATAACTTTCTGACTCTTTGTTTTAATGACATTTATCTCTTCCTGGTTGAAGATGGGAAATAGCAATAGTCTGTTGCGAACCCTGTGTGACATACCTGCCCCTGAAAGCTCTTATCTGAAACACAGGATGTGCATATTTGTCATGCTGAGTGTATATCAAAGCAGTTTAAACAGGAAACCCTATTTTAATTATAGCAAATAAAATGATAAAGAAATCACCTGTAACCATACACATAGGGGTCAGCAGTAGGTAATATTGAGTGAACTGAAAAGATTGCTGAATTCAGCTGCTTCGGTTTCCAGGGGCAAAGTAAGGTGACATATGCGCCAGTGGAAAGAGTTTTGCCATGTCACTCACTAGCTGAGTGTCTGGCCAAATAATTTCATCTTTTGAGAAAACAGAGGTAGACCTCTCTCTGTACCTAATGTATAACTGAAATTGGGCAGACGGGCTGATCCATCCTGCCGCGGTCGCCAACTGAAATCGGGCAGAATGGGCCACAAATGCCCAGGCTCTGCGGCAAGAGCCACCAAAAAGCCCCAAAAGGCCAAAGGCCAAATACAACAAAGGCCAGCGCCTGCTGAGAGGACAGGGCACTGGCTGTGGGTCTCACCCGCGCGCACAATTGCAGGAGACTTCAGGCTACAGGAACAACAAACATGGGGTTTATTTTACAAATGGGGGAAACAGCTCACTGCATCCTCAAGTGGCAGCCACCTCACCCGGAACGCATCGGGGATGGCAGCTCTTTGGGAGGTGCTGGGTTAGACCAACAAACAGGCCTCTGAGACACCAGGCCCAGGGCGTCTGGGGCTCCTTTCAGGCTACGTCAGAGACAGGACCGGAGGCCCAGTCCCTGCAGAGCCCTTCGGCTTCTCTTCCTGCTCGGAGGGCGGCTGCCGGATGCTTCTTTTCCTCTTTCTTCCTCGGAGGCCAGGAACGGACTTCTCTCTTCTCTCTTCTGAGTCTGGAACCGTTGTCTTTCTTCTCCTGGGGGCTGGTGTCATCGTGTCTTCTGTTCTTCTCTTCAGGGGCCTCTTTCCTCTCTCTGGGGCTGGCGTCCTCTCTTTTTCTTCTCTTCTCTTCCCTCCCACCCCCCTTTTCAGTTCAATCTTTTTTCCCCCTTGGGTCCCTCCAGTCCTGGCTTATATCCTCTCCCAGAGTACCATCCACAAGTCTGATTGGACCATGTTCAATCCTGGAGCTGATTGGACCGACCCATCAGCTCCTAGCACCTGATTGGTCCATTCAAAACAGCAGTCACTGGGCAGGAGCAACTGCCATAACTGACTCTGGAGCAGCGGGATAAGAGGCCCCACCGCTCCTGCAGGCACCCACTGCTAAGGCAGCTTGGTTCCGGTAACATAATGAGAATTATATGAAAGCCTTATAAAGTGCCATGTAGTTTTACCATAAAATGTGTTTATTTGGTTTATTTTTCAGTTTGTATCATGATTATTGAATACTCCTATCTAGTTTTAGTCTCATTTTAGTCAAATGGAGTGAAACACAACAAAATTGCTTTTACTTATTTCTAGCAATTAAGTTATTTCTGTGTAGAAATTCTATATCTACAATAATACTGGGTTTTAAATATTTTATACATTCTTTTACTTAATCTTTATAATAACCTCAGAAATAGTTGATGGTTATGTATGTATGTATGTATATGTTTATGTATGTATATATGTCTCCCCAGAATGTCATCCAGCCTTTTTCTAGACTTTACACCCCATGGCTTGAGTGAGGGTTGACATCTTTTAGAACAAGTGTCCAGGCTACCACTGACTCCTGTTTTGTTTTTTAATGTTAGAGTAGAAGGTTAATGCTTGTCCTTCTTCGGTAGTGAAGTTTGGGAATATGAAACAACATGTTCAGAGGTGACGTGGAGGAAGTGAGGCCAAGAGTGTGAAGCCAGCACGAAGGCAAATGAAGACGCAGTATGGAGTTACGGAGTGAGAGGGTCAGAATCCTTGCGTCTGGGTCTAGGCATTCTAGTCATGTGCAGCCTACCCTTTCAGTCATTTGCTTATGCAAGCCAGTAAATACCTCCCTTTTGCCAAATCAAGTATGGTTACTTGAAACTGACAAAATACTAGTGGTAGATAATGCCATTTGACATTATCTATTGAAAGCTTAGCAGGTCAGTTGACATGTCCATTTTTTTCTACCTGCTGAGCGACAGTCACTGGATTGGAGCCCAGTTTATTATTTGACTTCAGAGCTTGTCTTCTTGACTACAGCTGATCTTTTCCTGATAGTTTGCCTTTCCCAGTTGGCAAGGAAGATGGAACTGGGGACAGCGGAGATAGCAACTTGGGCTCAGGCCACCATGGACCCTCCTTTCCTCTCAAAGGAATTACTGAACAGCAAAAAGAAGGTATTCGGATAGTGAAAAAAGTAATGATGTCTTTAGAAGGTGAAGATGGGCTGGATGAAATTTATTCCTTCAGGTAAGAAGTGAAAACATTCATTACCATTTCCAGTTGGACCTAAATAAATTTCTCTTGATCTGAGGGCTCCCAGAAAAAGGGCTCCTTTTTTCTGGATCACTCTTGCATTAGCAGTTATTCTTTAATAAACATTTTCATTTTTATTAAAGAAATGGCACATTAACCACTACTCCCTTTTTAAAACTTTGTGTGGTTGGCATAGTATTTCATATTTATTTCCAGAGCTGTGTCAATGAAGTTTGGAAATACAGAGACAACACAAAAGATTTAACAATTCAAAAAGATGTAACAATGTAAAAGATGAGGTAGTAGAGCTCTTTTTTATGCCAAGCTTGGGTCATATTTCTTGGGTCCTTTCTCTTCATACACTTGCCAAAAAAATTTTTTTAATTATTAAAAATAGTTTCAGATTCAAGGTACTCTGTATCCTGCTATCCTGTGGTTTGGTCTTAGGAGGCAGTGTACTATAACACAGTTATTTTAAAAAAAACCTTTGGTCACAGAATAATTTGGTCCTGGGATTGCCATGGGGTAGAGGAGAGATAAACAAGAAAACTCCCCAAAATATAAAGTATTTATGACCTACTTACTATCATGTGTTTTGTAAAGGCAAAATGATTTATGAATGTGAAATCCCTAAAGTGTCCTATAACAATAAAGCAAACTTTTTTACCCAGTCTCCCAGTTAGAAACTATGGGAGACACTGTCTCCTTTATCCATGTTATTCTTGGTTGGAATTGCACCTGCACTTATTTTGAGTAAAGAACCCAAAAGGGTTGAAAATATCTAGAGCAGTATGTGCTTAAAGGACCTGATTTGGAAAAAGTAGAAACAATATCACACAGTATGGCTTATGTAGTTTCAGATTCTGAGGGATAATACCACTTAAGATTCATGAATAAACTCCGGTTTATCAATAAATACACAAAAACAGGCATTTTAAGCAAAGTTTTTAAGTAAAGGTTTGTTGATTAAAATTTTTTTGAATAGTTACAGTGAATATATGCTCTAACTTCTCAACCACAATTTCAAAATATTTCTCTAAACTGTAGTTCACACACAATACCTCTGATTTTCTAAACACATTCTTGAAAAATTGTAGGTAAATGGGAATTTTGGAAACTGAATTAAAATTTTCCAAAGGATTGTTAAATCAGTGAAGAGTCATGTTTCTCTTACCATATGTTCTTATCTTAATATTTGTAAATATGTGTTCCTAAGTAACTTCTTTTTCAAATTTGGATATGACTTGCTCTAATGGAGGAATATTTATCTTAAGCTAACATATTCATCATTATATTATAAAGAAAAATAGACCAATACAAATTACTCTTAAAAAACAGTTTATTTTCCTGTATCATTTCAAGGAGGGAAGTTATTAATTAGGTCTTGTCCTAGAAATTTGAAGCTACTTTAATTTTAATGAAGGTGTGCACTAGAACTTTGCCATTCAGTACAGTAGCCATACCTACTCATGATTATTTTATTTAAATCTATTAACATTAAAAGTGTAGTTCTTCAGTCATATTGAGGAATTCATTTTAAGCCACATTTCAGGTACTCCATTTTACAAGCACAGTTGCTATATTTCATCATTGCAGACAGTTGTACTAGACAACTAGACAACGCCTTATCCTCAGCTGGAAGCTCTTAGAGGAAGATATAATGAGGAGGTTCAACTCTACTGCAGAACTGATCCAGTTCTCAGATGTCCATATTAGACACTGACATTTAGATTTGCTCTGGATCAGAATCTAAACTTCATGTTGGTTTTACATGTGACTCATACTTGGACAAGTAATGTCCTATGAGACAGGATAGACCTGGTTCAGACCTACTCATTCTCCAAGGAATCCAAAGCCCAGGTGTACCATAAACTTTGGAAGCAGTTATTTCCGAAAATTGGATTCAGTCCTTTTTGTTTGTAACTGGATAAAGTTAGGTAATTCTCTTTACCTGGTAGATCCGTTTTGCCTCTCTACCAAGAGGATCAACCATTGTTTGGACTGTATGCTTTGAATTACTTCGTCACTAATTCCTTTGTTCTATATTTTAGTGAATACCACAAATTCTACCTACCCCCATATTCTATTGTGTTTGATTAGAGATCAAATAAAAAATAGAATTTATCTTCACTTATGTTCAAATGAAGTAACAATCTACATTGTTTTCTACTTCCCCAACCTATAAGAAACCTAGAGTTTTCTGTTTTTATCTTTAGACTGATTGGACTGCTAAGTTCCTTTTAGAACTAAGGAGGCTTTATTTAGCTCTCCCCTTATTGTGTGCATGTAAGGATCATGCCTTTTGTTTTAGAGAATTAGGACTAACTACCGAGTTACAGAAAGGTGAGGCGTGATGGTAAGCTGGTGCCCGCCCTTTCACATTCCAGAGCAGGGGTGCTCACCTTCAGGTTGGTGGTTATCAGGCTCTTGGTGAACCCTTACTTTATGTACAAAATCCTTTATGAATGTACTTTTATCTCAAAATATCCCTATTCCTAAAAAAAAAAAAAATATTAAGACCAACTGGCTGAATTGAAGGAAAGATTGAATAAGGGAAAATAGAGATGTTCATTTCACCTGTCAGCAGAGTAATTCAGCTCCTTCTTCCTAAGCCAACACAACTGTATTCTGGCTCTCTCCCAACTTGCTGTTGTCATTTTCCTGCCATCGCCTGCTGCTCCTCTTTATGATCAACAACAGCTTACATCTCATTCTAGAACACTAAGGGTTTTCTAGCAGAAGTTAGCATTTTAAAATTGTTGCTTTCATTATACATTTTTCTTTATTAAGCGAGAGTCTGAGACAGCTGTGTATCTTTAAGAAAACTGAGAGGCATTCCATGCCCTGGCCCTGTCAACTAACCATTGGCTCCAATTTATCTATAAAGATTGTGGCCTATAAATCGGTAAGTGGTGGGTACACATTTTTTAAAGAAATGTTACTAGGCAGGCAAATACGCTTATATAAGATACTGACAATTTGTGTGTGGGTTATTCACCATAATTACTGCTTCTCTAAATGTTCTCCCTCTTCATTTAATCTCTATTTAGCTTTTATGTAAAAGGTATATAAGGAGAGGCAGTTTTAAGAATTGTCTCTAATAGAGGTTGATTTCTTCTTCTTTTTCTCTATTGATGATTGTTAATCAAGAGTTCCAGGCTTTTCTTTCTCGCTCTTTTTTTTTTCCCCCAAAGAAAAAACCGCTAACACACTGGGTTGTGCCACTGCAGTGTCAGAGCAGAAAAACAGATATACACCAGAGTAAGTTCAGAGTTTTGGAAATTCACTTATTAATGATCTGTGAAGAATTAAAAACTGTTGACTTGCTACCGTGAATTTGCCTTTCATGGTATACGAGTTTACTCATAACAGTACCCTTTCAAAAATAGTTGCTTTGGTAAATAGTTGATAAAATTCCAGTTTGAGTCCTTGCCTTTCGTGACCCACTGGGCTGCTTAAAGTACAAAATAAATGTATAAAAACACTTAAATAAATGAGATATGCCAAAACACTTTTTTATATATTCCAGTATTTGTATATTCCAGTATATCCAAAGACTTAATTGGAAAATACACTACCTTCATGAAAACCTTGAAATTACCTCTTCATTAAGGCTAGAATAGTCTCCAGGTATGACATTGCAGTCTCCTTTTCTCTAGTTTCCTTTTCAAATATTTTTTATTGATTTCTGACTTGATAAATTGTTTTCCCTTTCCTCTCTGTTGAAAAACTGATAACAATATATACGCTGCTCTGTTACTAGACAATTTGAGTGTTTTGTATAGAAAATATTTATGAATATACATGCAATAATAATCTGTAGATTACCCTAGGGGAAAATGAAATTAGAAAGCATTATGAAATAAAGTAAAAATCCCATAGTATGTAAGAGCAAACAACAACTTAGGTAGGTAACTGTTCTGGCTTTTTGTCATAAAGCAGAGAGTATATTAAGTTTTCACCTTTTCTCAATTGGAATCCCACCTTTCCTTGTTTGTTTATTTTTCTTTTGAAAAGATCACACAGGAGAAAGTTAAAAAGGCTTGGACAATTGTGGATGCAAGAACCCTGAAAAGAGAAGATATACAAAAAGAAACAGTCTACTGCTTAAATGACGATGATGAAACTGAAGTTCCAAAAGAAGATATTATTCAGGGTAAAGTATGTCAATGAGAATTTTCATGTCGGCGAAGAAAGCCTAAGAGAGATTTTCTTCAAGGTGATATGAGGCAGACTAGTGTTCTGTAGTGTTATTTGTTCAGTGTATTTCTCTGAGGTCTAGAGAGACAGTGACCTTGGGGCCAGGAGACCCCGGGTCCCAGGAGAGTGCTTGGGTGTTCAGTTCTCTGCACACAGGACAGCGGCCTGGCCTCTTCTTCTTCTTTTTTTTTTTTTTCAAAGTCTGAAACTTGCTAACCAGGAAATGCTTACATTATTGGGGCTGAGGCAAGTTTTTTGTTGCTTACATCTTATTTTTGATTTTCATGAAAATTATTTCACTGAGTGCCAATTTTAGGGTGTAAATACTGCCAGTAATGCACTCTTGATGTAATTTAGGGGATAAGCAAGTTATTTGTGTTTATTATAATTCTCTGTGTTTATAGGCTCTTTAAAGTTGTGCTTTATATATTTTGCCCATTTGATCTATGTTGTGTGTCTAGATAACCTCTCTATCCAGACAGCTTAGAAGCTGAGAGTACCTGAATGTTCAAGAGTTAAAATTATAAGATACCAAGTGATGGTTAAGATAGAAGCCAGGGCCTTTACATAAATTTAATGCCAGTATAGTTTTAATTTACAAGCCTTGAAAAAGGTCCTTTCATCTGTGGCACTGAAACACCTATGTTTATATGTGTTTTAGGGGCAGTAGGGGGTGAGTAGTTAAAGGTAGTAGTGACTATGGTTCCTTTCTTCTGATGAATTATATGTAGAATATAATTAATATCCTACAATTTCTACCCATTCTTTATTTAATTCAGTTCAGTAGTAAATGTACTTATTTTAATAACATGAATTTTGGGGTCACACCTGGGTTAGAATTATGGTTCCATCACTTGCTAATCATTTGATCCTGTCAGGATGACCTGCCTAGAACAGGAAGATTAGCATAATTAAAGGTATAGGGCCAGAAAGTACCAGACCTTCTCAGTGATACAAGTCGTTGGGTTGGTGTATGGAGCATATACAGATTAGTACTCCAGGTTACTATCTAACAGGCAACCTGAATTTTCTCTTTAATCTTCACAACATTGTAATAAATTAATATTGTTATTTCCATTTTTTCAGATAAGGGAATTAAAACGAAAGACATTCATTAGTGTATTCAGTTATACAGCTAGAAACTAGCAGAACTTGAACCCAGGAATGTCTTACTTTATCTATGCCCCTACACACTGGTCTGATGTAAGAGAACTTTGAATAGCAGGCTGAAGAGTTTATGCTTAATTTTGAAAGCAACAGGGAGCTGCTTATAGTTTGGGAGAGCAGAGTGTTACTGGGGCTTTGTTTTAGAAAGAGTAATATAATAGCTAGATATATGATAGCTTAGAAAGAAAACAGATTAGCGATGAGGGTGTCAAGTCTGTTGGTTGTAAGCAAAGAAACAGTTCCGGTTGTCATAGGCTAAAAGGACAATTGTTGGTAGAGCAATGGAGAAGGGAGAGTTAAAAATAGCTTTAGGTTCAAAGAGCATACACCTGTCCTTTTCTCTCCACCTTTTGCAGTTACCCACACACTTCCTTTGCCTAGCCTTCATTCCACCCCCTAATATGTGAGTTCTCTTTCTTGGAGGGACTAGTACATGTGGGGAAAGGAATAGTGTTGCATGTAGTATTCTATCCTTTTTGCCATTCAAAAAGTTGGAGTTATGATTTGCTCTGTAACTAAGTGAACCAAGAAACTCACTGCAGTTTTATTATAATTTTCAACATTCTGTTAAAGAATTCAAGTAGAATGTCTGGTGACAGAGAAAAGTTAGAAAAATCCTTAGGTTTAGATACCATTCGTAAGCATGTACCATATATTTTCCTGTCAAAATTATCTTGGAGTTTTTTTTTAAAGACATATAAAAATAGAAATGTGTTTCTTTTTCATTAAATCCACAATAACAACAGATTGTCAGAAACAAATACCAGGTTATAGACACTGCCCCGAAACATACCAGTCTCTTTGTTTCTTAGAGTAAAGATGCATGTAATTTTCCTTTCCATTTACCCAAAGCCAGACTCTCTGGATTTAGATGTTCTTCCCACCAGACATAGAAGAGTATATGCTGAAAGGCATGACCTACCACATAGAGCAGCATTTCCATCTGGAAAACAAGCATGGTTAGTTAGGGTTTCTTGCTACTTTTTGCAGAAACAAAGAATAACCTAATAGGATGAATAACCTAAGTAAAAAAGGGAAAAAAAGTCCAATCACAGGAAAAAATAGATTTAAATGCAGAAAAATACCGATTTATCAATTACATGTTTCTAAATAGAAGACTTTTTTTTTTGGCTTCTTCTATTTACTAGGCATTTGTACATCTCCAGCAAGCATTTTTTAGAACATTTTGTTCTGAAAATTTCCTAAGGGCATTTTTCTCTGTGGTCTCCAGGTTTCTGAATCAGTTATTATGTTTACACATCCTGCTTGTACTTTTTTCAACCATGACTTATCTTTGGAGGATAACTAGTACATTGCATCTTCCACATTCTTTCTTCTAGACTGGATAGTCATTAAGGTAACTAGGTTGCAGAAGATGCTACTTAAAAAATGTAATTAGATTTTAATCGCCTCTATATTATGTATATTTTCTGTGTATCTTCTGCTTCTTATCCCCATTGATCATGAGGGGCAGTAATTTGATTCTAGGGAATAGCATATAGAGAGCTTGATCTGGAGTGCATGTATTGTTAATGTAAGTGTGTGGCTAATTTTAACTTGTGGAAAATACGGTCCCATAAGCTTAACAAATGCTCTTTTGTTCTCTAGGGTTCCGCTATGGAAGCGATATTATTCCTTTCTCTAAAGTGGATCAGGAGCAAATGAAATATAAATCTGAGGGGAAGTGCTTCTCTGTTTTGGGATTTTGTAGATCTTCTCAGGTACCGCACTTATTCTGCTAATTGTAAACAAAATAAATGAGGTTTATCCTTATTATTTGAGATGGTATGCTTTTGATGGGTCCTTTTATTTATAATATATATTTATTCGTTCAATTTTTCTAAAATATAATCTATACTTAATGCTGCTCTTTGGTTTTTGACGAGAACAGTGCTGAGGAGAACAGAACATAGGAGTTCAGATTGCCTTTGAAATTAATGTTTTTTTGTCCTTTGGGTAGATCCCTAGGAGTGGAATTGTAGGGTCTGCAGTACTTTTTTTTTGGTTTAACTAGTTTCCCTTCTTCTAGTCCTGCCCCTCTAATTGGTTCTTTGCCCAGGTCTCATCCTGATTTATCAGTGCCTCATCATTGCTCTTAGGATAACTTCTAAATCACTGAACACTGCTCATAACAGACTCTTAATCTCATCCTTGCACTCTCTCTAATCTCATTTTCACCTTTCCCCTTACGTTGTGACCGTGTACCACTCTAAAAGTCGTTCCCTGAATGGATGGTTGTTCCTATATCACTCTAGTCTTATTCTCACTATTATCCCTGCCCAGGATACTTGTGCTCAGTCTTTCCTCTTAGTTCATTCCTACACATCCGCTAGGTCTTGATTTAGATGTCTCCATCTGAGAAAATTTTCCCTGCCTCCATGAACCAGCTACAGGCCTCTTATGTGTCTTTCTAGCACCAAACTGTAATAATATATCTTTGCTCTTGTGCTGTGCTATTGCATTGCAGTTAATTTCATATTTCTCTATCTGAGCTCCTCAGGACAGGACTCTATCCTGTTCATTACTGCATTTACAATGTCTGGAACAATATTTGATATATGCCAGGTGCTCAGATATTTTTGTATTGAATTGAAAATAACCTTAAAAAGTTTGTTTCTAGTATCTGTGGATATTTTTTAGTAAGAGCATTTTGAATAGAATTATCTAGTAACGTGTGACATTGTGATTATATGTATTACTTCTTTTGGATAGAAACCAATTCTTTTCCTTACTTACTCTTACAGGTCCACAGGAAATATTTTATGGGACATCAAGTTCTAAAGGTTTTTGCAGCAAAAGATGATCAGGTAAGTTGACTGGTCTCTGAGATAGTGCTACGGAATTGAATTGACATATTAGGTGAGTTTTTAGGGGGCTTTTTTATCATTTGAAATGATATTAATTCCCACAAAACCATGGGAAAATTCACTGACCTTTTACTCTGAAAATGGAGAAAGGATAAATGAATTTGTCATAGTATGAGCACAAGTTCTAAGAACATACTCCTGCAGTTGGAAACCAAGGGAGTATTAAAAGCATTTGAACAAACAAATCTAGGTGTGGGAATCTCCTGGGCAAATATGTTCAGGAGGGCTAGGGTCAGGTTGACATTTCCATCTTCATAAACACTGAACGTTGTGTACTGGCTTAAGCATCCTGGCGTTAGTTTCACTGACTCATCGGATCACTTCTGTCATTGAGAAATTTTCCTTCTTCTTTCTTTACTCTTTTCTCACCTCCCTAAGAGATTCTGTTTTTAGGCTGGTTTTTGCCTGGCTGTTTCATTCACACCTGCCCTCCCTGTAAAATATTTTCTATTTAGCCTGCAAATCAACTTGTTAACTTTCTTGGAGCTGCTGATTCTAAGTGAGTAACTGCAGTCTAGTGTTTGTTTTAGATCACTTACTTAAGCAGGTCTCCAAGTTCTAGAAGTATTTGCATTTGAAGTTAGTGAACTGTAGAAGGGTTGTTCGGGGGGGTTGGGAGGAGGAAGTGTAGTGGTGAAAGTGATGGGAGGAGGTGAGGAATGGTAGTTGTGAAAGTAATCTAGTCCTCTTAGTCCTCAGTCAATAGACTGGTAGCTGGCTGTTGATCTAGTGAATGGATGTGTCACTATTCTATTGGGGTAATCGGAATTAGAAGAAAATGCTTGGCTCCACTCAGTACTGAATAGATTTATTAAGACACAAAGGCATATGTGAATATGCAAATTTGCCAGTCCTACTTCATAGATTTCTTCTGAGTCACATCGTGTTGAGAATTGTACAGTTTTGTACAGCATATATTAACATATATGCTGTTAATAAAACTTAACTACATTTTTTACTTCTGCTGAAGTTTTAACCCCTGCTTATTGTTCCTTTGCACAGAAAACTCTGACCACTTTGTGTTATTGCTGGGTATTCAGTGAGGTATATTGTATCACAAAGCTGGTGTTGAGGTACAGGTGATAATCTGAACTTGCTGACTTGCTGGCTGAGGACAAGGTCATGGCTTGCATAATTCAAATCCAGCCTCATACAGACCCTGTAGATTATATAGTCACTTTGAAGTTACTAAAAAAAAAAAAAAAAAAAAAAAAAAAAAAAAAAAAAAAAAAAAGGAGGAAAGAAAAAATTCATCTACTAGTGGCAAAGACTAATTTTTGATGTTAATTCTTGATGTCACAGTCAAAGAATAGTATTAACCAATTGGCATTCATGAGATAAGCAGGACAGTAAGGAAGACCATGTCATATGAAGACTTCCAGTAATAGATGCATGGAGAAGACTTTTTGTCAGTAGACAGGTTAGTAGGAGGATAACTGGCATAATGGCCCTTTTCATGTTTTGGAGGAGTATCTTGTGGAGTAGATATTAAAGTATGTTTTCTACCAAGTGGTAAATTGGAACCAGTAGGTGGTGGTTTTGTTCAAAGTGAATTATTTCATCAACAAGAATTGCTATCTCCAAAAGGATTGGCTGCCTGGGCAGGGTCAGATTCCCTTTCCTAGCGGTGGGTTTTACCACCTGTTGGATGTTGGGGTGGGAATTCCTTCCTCCTATGGGTGGTTAAACTGGAAAGTACTGTTGGTTTTCAACTCAAATGTTCCATGACTCTGTGAATAATCCCTTTAAAAATGTTACTTCTGATCATTAGTATGAAATTGTTTTTTTGTGTAGATAATCTACATTTTTATGTGCTTATTTGATCTCCGTGAAAGAGAAGGGAAGGAAAGAAAGGAAACTTTGAGCTTTTTACAAGGCAGTATTGTGTTATAGCTGACTTTAAATAACCCAGTTGGTCCTATAAAGACAACTAAATAAAAAATTGCGCATACACATTGGAAGTAATCTCTTCAGATTCCCGTTGTGCTTATCTGGTCTCTTGTATGGGAATATACACATTCTGTATTTGCTATTCTCATTTATGCTAGTAAAGAATGTTTTAGCTCAGTGAGATCAGGGACTTATCTTTGTTTTCTTACAGGGCCTGAGATAGTGCCTACCAAAAAGTAGGCATTAAGTAAATGTCCTTCAACTGAACTGAGAGGGTAATCTATCATGAGATCTGTAGAGGATCTTGATGGCAAGGTATTGAGGGCATAAGATTTTAATGGAGGAAATGGGAATACACATAGCTAAGTTTGATAAAGGTTAGCAGTAATATTGAGAAAAGTATAAAGTGTTTAAGGAATTATGAAGAGGGAGAGAGATGACTAATGCAAATCTGAAACAAAGTGTGCCGATTTATTGACCCTTCAAAATGTGTTAGAAGCTAGAGAGCCAGAGATTTAGAGAAGGCATTCTAGCTTGGAGAAAATTATACAAGCAGAAAGTTAGCTACAGAGGAGAGAAAGTACCAGACCCACCCAGAAGTAATCATTAGCTCAGTGAGGCTGAAATGTAGGAACCATTGGAGTTTTTTTGTTTGTTTTTTTAAAAGATTTATTTATGCAAAGAAGAACTGGGGTGTAGGCCAGAGTTGCAAGGATGAGAGGACTCACCGGAGACAGAGTAGGGAGCAGAACAGGCAGATCCACTAAAATAAACTGCCAAGGGGAACAGTGGGTGAGACAGGAGAGGCTCACTATGCCATATGTGGGCTGGCTCCCTGGCTGGGGATCAAACGCAGGTCACAGTGGTGACAGCATGACAATGCTGAGACTTAAGCCTTGTGCCACCAGAGAGGCCCCGTTGGAGGTTTTTAAGGAAGAAATGGCATGATCAGCTCTATGAACAGGGGTGTCAGTGGTTGATGGAAGAAAATAGATAGAATTTAGAGGCAGCAGAGAGGCAGAATTGGTAGTTTGTTGAACACTTGAAGGTGAAGAGTGGGCATGGTGGCGTTATCAAAGACTTGGGGCTTCTGGTTTGGTTGACTGGGAGGTGGTGGTAAGAGAAGTAGGGAATACAGGAGGAGAACAGGGAGAGATAATTTAGTTTTGGTCATGGATAGTTTGAGACGCCTGGGGTAAACCATGTGAGGTATCTACCTGCTAGATAATCTAGGCGATGGACGTCTGGATCTTAGGAGAGTTTTAAAGCTAAATATACAGACATTATTCATCAACTCGTGGGTTATAGATAAAATAATTCCCAAGTATTAGTGAGGGAAGAAGAGAAAGGCCACAAGCAGAGTTGTAAGATTAATTGGAAGAACTAGGGGAGGAGTAACCTACAAAGTAAACTAATAGAAAATGTTTCTGAAGCCAAAAAAGGAGTAGAGAAAAGGGTGTGGAACGGTGAGCTGCTGCTGAAGGATCGTACACGTAGGATGGGAACCAAGAATTTGGCAACTAAGAGATCACAGGCGACTTCAGAAGGTGATTCAGTAAGGAAGTGGGGCAGATATTTAGTTGTGTTGTGAAAACTCGGGCATGCTGGGGATGTGTTCATGCTTGCACCTTTCTTACCAGGCAGCAGCAGTTGCACTTTCCTCCCTGATTCATGCTTTGGATGAATTGGACATGGTGGCCATAGTTCGATATGCTTATGACAAAAGAGCTAATCCTCAAGTTGGTGTGGCTTTTCCTTGTATCAAGGACACCTATGAGGTAAATCCCACAGCGTTTTTTCATTCATGTTAATTTTTTCCCTTCAGTTCCATTATTTTCAACAATGCTTGTCAATTATTTATGTGCATGGTAATTATTTCAGGAGCTTCTTAAAATGCATGTCCTGATTCTGTGGGTCTGGGGTGCAGCCCGAAACCTCTGTTTCCACAAACTTCCAGGTAATGCTGATGCTGCTGGTCTGTGAACCACACTTTCATATGCAGTGAAAGAACATAAATTATAAAAGTATGTAAGGAGCTTTGTATTAAATCAAATAAGTAAAGGTTAACTATGACCTTCTGTTTGCTCAATCCAGTGACCTTCTCTTGGTTCTCATCCTTTATGATTTCTCAGAACCTAATGGGAATACAGATTATCTCCACTTTTACAAATGGGGACTATGGATAAAGGTTGAGGGTGTGATTTTGTGATCCTTGTGAATTTCACTTTATTTAGGCTCTCCTATTTAAAAATGCGGGTCTTGATTCCTCACCATTTCCTATTTCTCAGAACTTACTGGGCAAAACCAGAAAGAGAAGGCAAATATCTTGACTTCTAATCACCTTGCCTCCTTACTTGTATTAGTCCTACATTTTGCAGATGTTCTTTGATCATCTCTCTTTAAATATGTCTTTAATGTTTAAGATACTCAGATTGTTTACAGTTGTGAACAGCTATTGGCAGAAATAAAAAATACTTTCAGTGTATCAGACTTGACCTGTCTGACTTTTAAAATATTTTTCTTGAGCCTCTTTCATAGCATTTGAGACAAGTTTTGTATTTTTCCATTAATTTGGCTGTTTTTGCTTTTACTACCTTTCTTTCTCATTAGTGTTTGGTGTATGTGCAGCTGCCTTTCATGGAAGACTTGCGGCAATACATGTTTTCATCCTTGAAAAATAATAAGAAATACACTCCCACAGGTGAGTTTATTTCTATTTTGTTCACTAATTGTCTATAAACACAGACTTTTCTTGGGCAATCACCTGTCTGCAGGCAGTGTTTGGAGCCAGAATTTCACGGGGTGGAACTAGTTGGAGTCCAGTCGCGCACTCATGGTAAGTAAAGAAGAAGGTGTTTCAGCTTGTTTCTGCAGTAGTGGGGGCACTCTGTAGTGCCCCCTTCTGACTGCGAGCTTATATCTGGGCGCAACTTGCCAGAAATGACTATCCGTTCTCTAGCTGTGAGCAGGTGTGCGCCCTACTGAGGTGGCCTGATGTGCAGCATCAAACCTGTGACTCTAGTGTCCTACATAAAATTTGATGTTACTTTGAACTCAGAGTGACAGTGGTGGAGATTTGCCTTTTCTCTCTGCTTGCTCTTTGTAGTTGACAGTAGCAGTTCAGCTCTTGTTCCTTATTTCTGGCTTCCAGGAGTTACTTGGAGTTTAATGGGGAAAAAAAAGCCTTTATTAAGCATTTGTCTGCAGATGTGAGGGCACTGCACAATGATTGTCATGGAGGTAGAGCCCGTCTTCCCAAGAGCTCACAGCTCAAGGCAGTTGGAGTCAAATATGATAGTGGGCTGAGAGGAAGGAACATACTCCAAAAAACCGCAAAGTGAAGATTAGCTGTTTTAATGTACAAGTTTAAATCTGTGACCATCTAGGACTAGGGAATTGTATCTTTACGTTCCTCTGGAAATTAGTCTCTGCATCATGCTGGAGCCAAACATGGACTTGAATGTATAGAAGCTGCCACTCCACTGTGCTATAGTATTCTGTCTCTACTTCTTGAGAATTCTAAACTTTAAATGAGTATAATATTGGAAAAAAAAAATTTCGTTGAGAATTATCTTACAGATATAAAGCATTCACTGCGAATCTGAAACATTAAATATCTTTCAATTTGTTGATGTATTTTCTATCAGTTAGTATGATTTTGTTTGTTTTTCTCCATTGGAAAAATGCATCATTAAAACTTGGCTTATTTCCCAAGTAGACATTTATTAGGGGTGTGCCATGCCGAAGGGACCTGGCCTGATAACAACTTGTAGTAGCAGATGAAAATTGTTGAATGTTCACATAGGTGCCACCTCCTACCTATTGCCAGGTGGACCCTGCAGTAATTAGCTTAAGATGGTGATGGTTGTGCCTTTGCCTGAAACATCCCAAGGAAAGTCCAAAAAGGGCCCCATTATAAATATTCATAGATTCCTTCATTTTGTAGCAGCTGTACAAAGGGATATTTGAAAAGGTGACAAATAGAAGCGTAATACACCATTTAGAAACTGCTAACTCTTTTCCACCTTTTGCCTAGTAATTGTGAATGATCCAAGAATAGCACTTGAACTTTTAGTAGTTGGACTGATGCCTGAATCAGCAGAATGAAAGTTATACATGGCTATTTAGGTGGAGGAATTTGGGGGAGAGTTGCCTTTCATTCTACATTGCTTTGGCTGTGCTGTTTCCATTGACTTGGTAGATTTTTTTTTATTGTGAAGCACTTGCTTTCTGTTAGGTTGCGGGAGAGACATGAAGAAGAGAATGTCATGTTCTGCTCTCAAGGATCTTTAGAGTTTGAGTGGAGCGGGAGTCAGACATATGCAGGTGTGATATACATAGAGTGTGATTAGTGATTAGGTTTTAAGAGGAAAGAGCTCATCCTGACTTGAGAAGATTGAAGGAATCTTCTCGCTCTTGTCCAATGGTGTCCTGTTAAGTTGGTACAAGTTATATTAAGTCTTAATAAAGCTTGTGCTTCATTACCCAAAGGTTTTTTTTTCTTTTTCTTTTTATAAATTGTTTTTTTCCTTTAGCTAATAACAAATTTTTTTAATGTTAACTCATCAAATTCTGAATATTTTTTTAAATTTTTTTTAAGATTTATTTATTTATGCATACAAGCTGGTGTACAGGCCAGAGGCATGGGGCGGTGAGAGGGTTCACCAGCGACAGAGCACAGAACAGGCAGAGCGACGGAAATACACTGCTGAGGGGAGTAGTGGACGAGGCAGGAGAGGTCTGCCTCGCCATGTGGGAATCTCCTTGGCCGGGCGTTGAACTCACGTCGCTGCTGCCGACAGCTCCACGGTGCAGTGCCTAACCGCTGCACCACCGGGGAGGCCCAAACTCTGAATATTTTGAATCACTACATGGAAATTGGATTTTGTATAGCTTTGGTGCCTCCCTTTGGACCAAGCTCTTTTACTTATGATATTCCATTGTCAAAGGTTCACAGAATGGTAGAGCTGGAAAGGATCCATGAGACTAACTACTCTAAATAGCTCTTTTTACAAGAAAACCAAGACTCAGTTAAGTGATTTGTGTAACTAGAGTGTTCTGGGCAGATCTGGGACAGTATAACCTGCCAGCATTGTTGTTAATGTCTGTGAATGGAAAGCATTTACTTTAGTGGAGAATAATGGAGGTTTTCAACTTTGATTTCTACTTCTCTGTTTGTCCTTGCTTTAGAGGCCCAGTTGAGTGCAATTGATGCTTTAATTGATTCCATGAGCTTGGTAAAGAAAGATGAAGAGGAGGATACCATTGAAGACTTGTTTCCAACCACCAAAATTCCAAATCCTCAGTTTCAGAGGTTATTTCAGGTGAGAGAAGAAAGATGTACCTGTCATTCCTTTTTTTAATGAAAAAGAGCTGAGGGAAAAGCAGGATAATTGGCCAGTTCCAAACAAACATCTTTTCTCTGAGGTCCTCAGTTGCTCTGTCTACTTAATGGAAGAATAATACTGTCCCTGCCTCCTAAAAAAAATTAAAATACTTAGAGATTTTAGAAAGAAGTAAAGTTTTGATGCTTTCTAATTTTTTTCCTGGAGGAAGGCTAGTTTTAAAACAAAACAGGAGCACTTAATGAAAAACTGTGTATTCTTTTATACCTTTTTCAGGCTTTTCTATTTATGTGAATGAGACTTTTCTTTGTTTTTATATCTAGATAGTAAAGAATTTTTATGAACTATACAATAGCACAATAGCACCACTGTTAAGGAAAAAGTATATCAGTGCCACATTTGTCATAACTTCATGATTAAAGGTCAGATACAGAGGTTACACTGTTACCACTGAGGAAACAAGGTAATGCCTGATGTGACGAGGGCATGCAGACAGGGAAAGCGTGACGAAATAGTGTGGTACATTGGAGCGGAGAATAGTTCCTTTTGGTTGGAGAATAGGCTCTATGGGAAAATGATGAAAAGTGTGGTAGGGAAGATAAATAGCAGGTTGATTGTGAAGAGCTATTGGTTTGGGTTTTGTCCTATAGGCTGTGGATAATCACAAAAGGATTTTGTCAGCAGCTGGTTGACATGATTTTTAGAGAATAGCTAAGTATGTTAGGACATGGAACATGGACTGGAGACCAGTTAGGAAATCTGCAGCAGCCCACATGAAAGCTTGAGTTAAAGCAGTGGCAGATGTGGAGAGAAGGAAAATTAGAAGGTAGAGTAGATAGGATTTAAGGGATTGGTTGATAAAAAGAGTAGTTGAACATACAGGATCCTTGCTTGGGTGACTGGAAGGATGATGTCACCATTAGTTGTAATAAGGAATATAGAATGAGCATACAGAAAAGGTGAGTCATGTATTTTGTACAGGTGTTAGATTTGAGGTATCTATTGGCTATCTTAGTACATACAGCCTTTGGAAGCTAGAAACAGATTCAGAGCCTAGGAGAGAATTTAGGACTAAATATGTAGATTTGAAAGTCCTCTCAGTTAGATAGAAATAGAAGTGAATGAAATCATCTGGGAGAGGATGTTGAGTGAGAAGGAAAGAGAACAGAGTTCCTGAAGACCAACATGTGCGTGAGCAATTAGGGGTCAGCAGAGAAAGAAGAGCTGTTATAAAACAAAGCAAATTTTGTTCCTGTCTCTACCCACTGAAACAAGTCAGAGAGGTAGAAAGAACTAGAGAAACTAGTTACTTGGAAGGCATAGGAAAAGAAGCATTCAGAAGAAAAAACTCAGACTTGCACAACGGCGAGTAAAAGTGAGCATGGCACAGGGCCTTTAGGTTTTGTAGGGATGTCTTTGATGACTTTGGAGTCTCCACAGCAATACAATGGGGGTAGGCAGGTAACAGTGCCAAGGAGAAAGCTTTGCTGGTGAAGAAGAGGCAGCACCCTCTGAGCCACGGAAGGATGTGGGACCTAGGAAGACTTCCTTTTCTTTCATGTAAATAAGAAATATTTGTAGCCGAGAGTAGGGCGGGTAGAAGGAGGGAGAGGTTGATTTATTGGCAAGAAGTTAATTCTAATTCTGGAAAGAAATGGTGAAAAATGTATCTTTTAGCAAGTGTATAGGTAAAACTGCCTTTTATGTAATTGACACAGTATTGCTAAAACCAACCTATTAGTACTATAGGTGGTCTGCAGTTTTTCTCTAGTCTTTTTCAAGTTATAAAAATCCCACCAAGAAACAGCAGTTGTTCAGTTGCTTAAAAGAGAAATAGGGAGATTAATCTTAGCTTGTCAGCTGTTAAAAAATATCACTTTATCATAACCTCATTTTAAAATATGAATTAGGATTTTTTGATTGAATGAATTTTATATGTATCCTATTTAGCTGTCTCTAAAATGTGACCTTTGAAAAAATAAGAGGTTGATGCTGCTGTAAAATGTCTCTTGTAGGTCCTGCTTATCAATGTCTAGTGTTCATACTGGAAGTCTAGAATTTTTTCAGTAGGGAGTCTGGGTAGGGTATTTGTCCACTGTTTGTTCTGTTTTTATTTATTTATTTGTTTGTTTATTTATTTATTTATTTATTTATTTATTTATTTATTTATTTATTTGAAACTAAAAGTATCAGTTGAGTATCACAGAATCTCCGAGAGTGTGTGAAAAGTAGTCTGCTGTGTTGGGTGTTGTATTACTACTTACATCCCTAGGGCTTTAAAGCTGTTTTAGATATCTTAATGACCTGGGGGTGAGAACTGTGAATTCTTGTGAATTATGCACAAGAAGGTTGGGGG
This sequence comes from Scalopus aquaticus, assembly GCA_004024925.1. Taxonomy (NCBI): domain Eukaryota; kingdom Metazoa; phylum Chordata; class Mammalia; order Eulipotyphla; family Talpidae; genus Scalopus; species Scalopus aquaticus. Next base: position 46,555 of record PVIJ01003593.1, read on the forward strand.
TAGATTCAAGGGTTTGGGATCATTTTGGTTTCTCCTTTTGCTTCCCATTAAACAGGCCTGATGTTATTGATGCTCAAGGGAAAGTCAGGTAATTAGAAAAGAGGAAAACAGAGGCAAACTCTGAAATGAATGAATCTGGTATGGAGAAGGAAGACTTGTGGTTGGCGTGTTGAAACAAGGGAGCAGCTCATGAAGTTTCTAGAGGAAATTGGTATTTAATTCCTACTTCAGGGTTTTCTGAATTTGTAGGATGTTGACTTCTAGATGATATTTACTATTTAAGCCTAAATATCTTTTTAGAACTGAATCTTCTAGCATATTCTCAACTGAGTAGGAAAACAGCTCATAAATCATATACCTTATGATATGAAACAGTATTTTAAAATTGCAAGAGCTCTTGAGCACCTTATTCATTTTCTTCAGAATTACTAGTATGTATATTGTCTAAAGGTGGGAAAAGTAGGAGCCTTGGTTTCCAACCTTTTTTGGGAATATTCACCAGCAAAAGAAGAGACATGTCAATAAACTGAGTTTTGTTTTTTTGTCTTTCTATTTCTTTATGAGCCTGGCTAGTGGTTTGTCTGTTTTGTTTATTTTTTCGAAGAACCAACTTTTGGTTTTGTTGATCTTTTGGATTGTTTTTTTATTTCCATTTCGTTTATTTCTGCTTTGATTTTTATCATTTCCTTTCCTAAACTGGCTTTTGGGGTTTTTTTGTTGTTCATTTTTTAGTTCTTTGTGATGTGAGATTAGATGTTTCTTTGAGTTGTTCTTGTTTCTTGATGTGAGCCTGTAATGCTATATATTTTCTTCTTATTACTGTTTTTACTGTGTCCCAGATGTTCTGGAAAGTTGTGTCCTCGTTGTCATTCAGTTCTAGATATTTTTTAATTTCTTCTTTGATCTGTTTGTTGATCCATTGGTCTTCCAGTAATGTGGGCTTCAGTCTCCATGAGGTAAGATGGTTTCTTTTTTTCTTTTCATGGTTTGTTTCCAGTTTGACTCCTTTATGATCGGAGAAGAAGGCTGGTACAATTTTAATCTTAGTGTATCTGTTGAGGTTTGTTTTGTGGCCTAATATGTGATTGATCCTGGAGTATGTTCCGTGTGCACTTGAGAAAAATGTGTATTCAGTTTTTCGGGGGTGAAGTGACCAATAGATATCTGTTAATCCCATGTGGTCTAGGTCCTTATTTAGAGCTTTAGTGTCCTTGGTTATGTTTTGTCTTGAGCTGTCCCATAGTGAGAGTGGGGTATTGAAGTCTCCTACTATGTGTGTATTTTCTTTAATGTCTGTTTTCAGGGACGATAAAATTGTCTGATACATTTTGGTGCTCCTTCATTTGGGGATTATGTGTTGATGACTGTTATATCCTCCTGTTTTATTGTCCCCTTTGTCATGATGTAGCGACCAGCTTTGTCCCTTTTTACCTTCTTAAGTTTGAAGTCTATTTTATCTGATACAAGTATAGCTGTTCCTGCCTTCTTTTTTGGTCCATTTGCTTGTAGGATTGTTTTCCATCCTTTAACTATTAATCTCTGTTTATCTTTTGCAATTAAATATGTTTCCTGTAGACAGCAGAAGGTTGGGTTCTGTTTTTTGATCCATCCTGCTATTCTGTGCCGTTTTATTGGTGTGTTTAGTCTGTTTACATTTAGAGTTAATATTGATATAGTCATCCACATTTGTCTTTTTGTTTACCTTTTTGTGATTCTAATCCTTACTTTATTCCATATTTCCTGTTTTTCTTCTGTTGGTTTTGTCTTCATGGCTTCTTGTAGTATTCTTTGGAGTGGCAGTTTGGTAGTGATGAATTTCTGTAGTTTCTGTTTGTCAGAGAAGGTCCATATTCTTTCTTTATAGAGGAAGGAGAGCTTTGCAGGGTAGAGTATTCTTGGTTGACATTTGTTGGCATGTAGTATGTTACATGTGTCCCTCCATTCTCTTCTTGCCTGTAGTGTTTCTTCAGAGAAATCTGATGTCAGTCTGATTGGCTTTCCTTTATAGGTTATTTGTTTCTTTGTCCTTGTCATTTTCAGTATATTTTCCTTGTCTTCAATTCTCGATAGTTTTATTATCATATGTCTTGCTGTTTATTTTTTTTCTTTCGTTGTAATGATTTGGCGAACTTCTGGCTTCCTGTATGTCAATTTTTGTTTCCTTTTTCATGTTTGGGAAGTTCTCTTCAGTTACCTCCTTGAAAAGTTTCTATGTTCCTTTGTCTCTCTCCTCTCCTTCTGGGATTCCTATGACTCTGATATTTCCTTTTTTCATGGTGTCAGATAGTTCTCAAAGTGTTTCCTCATTCTTTTTCCTTTGTTTTCCTTGTTCTTTTTCTGTCTTGGTTCTTTCAGTATCTTTATCTTCCAGAGTGCTTATTCTTACCTCCATTTCTTTTAATACACTTTTCTGGCTTTCCCTAGAGTTCTTGAACTCCTCTACTGCTGTTTGTAAATCTTCCATTTCCTTCTTTTCTTCTTTATGGATTCATTCTCGTTCTTCAGTTCTTTTAAATCTTCTATTTCCTTCTATTTCTTCTTTATGGATTCATTCTCATTCTTCAGTTCTTTATTTATATTCCTCATTTCTTTGTTCTTTTCATTTAATTCTGTCGTTTTTTTGGTTATGGCTATTTTGAATTCTTTATCTGTTAGGTAGATGTAATCTTCTATGTCCATATTATTGGGTTCTGGAGAGGGATTTTCTTTCTGTGGTGTATTGTTTTGTAACTTTTCCTTCCTGTTGTTGGCCTTCTGCTTTGCTCTGATT
>PVIJ01003593.1:49424-132102 GCA_004024925.1 Scalopus aquaticus
GTAAAAAAAAAAAAAAAAAAAAAAAACAGGAAAGAAAAGGAGAATGAAGAAATGAAGATGAAGAAAAGTAGGAAGGAAGGCCCAAGAGAAAAAGGGAGGTTAAAAGTGAAAAAACAAAGAAAAGAAAAAGTATTGGGCAGATGTGAACTTGGGGAGAGTTTTGTAGTCCTTTTGCTCTTAGGTTTTGGGGTTTCCGGGTGGGCCCCCTGCTGGGGTTCAACCCCCCCCCCACTCCTTTCCAGTGTCAGGTGATGCTGTTGTCCTGCTGTCACTGCTGTCATTCGTCATTGCTAGGAGTCTTTCTATTCTTTCTCTCCCTCTTTTTTTTCTTTCCTCAGTGTTTGCCTGGGGCTATCCCTGCCCCTGAGGTTTTGTCTGGTGGGGAGGGGTCAAGAGCTCCTGGTCTTAAGTTTCTTTTCTGCTGCTTGGGCCCCACTACTCCATGAGGGGTGCAGGGGTTGAGGCTGTGGGCGGCTGTTGGTCAGGGTTTTGCCTCACCTAGCTTCTGGGGGGCCACTGTGCAGCCACCTAGAAGTTGGGGGTGGGACCACAGGGGTGCTGGGCCATGGTTGCCACCAGCTGGAGTTTTCCTTTCTCCCCGGTGCCGAGATGCAGACACTTTGCGGAGAAGGGTGTGGTCAGAGACAGTTCCAGCAGGAGCCTGTATCCCAGAAACAGGTATGGGAGGGGTTGTGGGGACTGTCAGTCAGTGGTTCTCCTTAGTAGCCACTCCTCAGGTCAGGTTACCTCCAGTCAGGTTGGAGAAGAGTCCTGGTGATGGATGATCAAAGGGGTTGCCTCGATTGGCAGTCTGTGTTTCCCTAGCATGTGCTACTGGGATCAAGTTACAGCCTAAGGAGGGGAGTGTTTTTGGTGGTCTCAGCAGGAGTTTTTCCTGCCTAGCCAGTTCCTCCGGCCAATATATCACCTAGCAACCATTGGGAGGATGGGTCCCTGTGGCTCTGCTCTCCACAGGGTGCTGGCAGCCTGTTTCTTGCTTGCAACTTCCTCCCCGCTAAGATGTCACCTAGCCCCAGGTGGGGGATGGGATGCAGTGACCCTCTCGCTTTCCTGCGCTTCAGCGCTGCCACATAGGGAAGAGAGGGTGGTCATGGGGTAGGGGGGTGGGGGTCACACTCCCCGTTGGCTGGCCGGAACCCTCCTACCCCACCGCAGTTTCTAATCTTGTACTCAGCGGTGCTCGAGGAAGCCGGTTTGCCCACCTCTCCTTGCTGTCGTTCCTCCGTGTGGGGTCCGACGTCTTTTCTCTTCTCTTTACTCTGACTCTTCGGTTTATCTTTAAGTCTAAAGCACCCCCAGGGTTGATTGTATTGTGTAGGGCATCCAGTTCTCCTCAGATCAGCTCTCAAAATTAGGGATTTTTCTCTCCATAAATCAATTTTTTGTGGGAGAGCCTGATCCTAGTGTCTGTTCACCGCCATGTTTTGGGGGCATGTCCCTTTGCAGCTGAGCCAGAGACTGGGGAAGGAAAGGGTGAGGCGAGGATTCCCCAACAAGCTGCAGGGGGATGCCGGGCACCACGCGGGTTGTTTTTCTATTTCTTTAATAGTATCTCATCATATTGCTTACCTTCCTGAACTCAACTTAGAAGATCTACTTTTCTGGGAAAATACTAGTACCCCAAAAAGCAGTGCAGGTGAGCAAAGCGGCTTGTTGTCCAGGTTTCCACTCATGTGAGCAACAGAGAAGCTGTACTGGCCTTTTTCTTAGCTCACTCTCGTTGCTGTTTCCTGACACCTCAGACAACAAGGAGAATTCTGAGAAGGAGCACTTTATTCCTTCAGCCAGTGTCTATTAGGTACTTATTATATGTCAAGCACTACGTTCAGTGGTGAAATTCAGCAGCACACAAGACAAACAAGAGCTCTACTTTCAAGGAGAAAGTTTAGATAAAAGACAAGTAAACTCAAACATTGATGAGTTTAAATAATGGTAAATGTTGTAAAAATTGTAAAACAAAGGTAATGATAGAGCATGACTGCATGCTAGACTGGGGATGGCGGGACTCCTTATATGGTGTCAGGAAATGCCTCTCCGAGACAATTTTTGAGCAAAGAACATAATAATAATAAAGGCCAATGCTGTTGGTATCTAGAAGGAGGTGCGAGAGGCTAAAGAAGCATTATTCACAGAACCAAAGCCTGGAATGAGTCCGGCACATGAGTGAAGCTGCGACGGCCCAGCTGAGCTGGGTTGTGGCGAGTAAGGAAAGTAGCTGGGGATCCATGCAGGAGGCATCAGGGCCTCCCTTATGTGTGACTTTGTTCGATTTGGTAAGGACCTTGTTCGACGACTTTAGCTTCGGCAGAACTGTGATATTAGATGCAGGGAGACTGCACTGCTGGTGGCAGCCACGTTGGAGGGTTGGTGCCTACACAAGAGTGGTAAAGGCAGAGATGGGGAGAAGCGGGGAGAGCTGTGGAGAAAAGCCCAGACTCAGCACTCGGGAAGCTTGGGACAGACCCAAAGTGCCTCTCTTTCACACCTTTTTCCTGGAACACACTGAGCTTGGGCAGCCTCCCTTCAGCCACCTGTTTCATCTACTTCATGTTATTTTCTAAGACTGAGTAAAGGAGAGAGCACAGTATGCGAAGGGGCGGTAAAAGGACTATAATCGAAAAGTTAGAATCCCAGATTGTCAGAGGCTCTTAGTAAAATTATGTGTCTTAGGGAACCTCATATTTTCTCCAAGTAGTTAAAGCTGTAGCCTCTTTTTTTGAGATGAGGCTCCTTTCCAGGAAATCTCCAGCTGGCAGTGCTGCTAGACTTGGGTCTATTTTACGGTGGTTTGGGTGTTACCAGCGTCCTACCAAAGACCATGTTTCTAGGCCTTCCCTCTTTCTTCTCTTTTATGTTTGTTGCCACTCCCATAGCCATCCCAAACTAAAAATGGAGGATTCCTGAGCAGGAGTATGATGAACCATATGTGATGTCTTTATCTCCATTTTAAAATCATTGTACTTTTTCCAACAGTGTCTGCTGCACAGAGCTTTACATCCCCAGGAACCGCTGCCTCCAATTCAGCAGCATATTCTGAATATGCTGGATCCCCCCACAGAAGTGACAGCTAAATGTCAAATTCCTCTCTCTAAAATAAAGACCCTTTTCCCTTTGACGGAAGCCATCAAGAAAAGGGATCAAGTAACTGCCCAGGACATTTTCCAAGATAAGTAAGTACTCAGTGTGGCTGCCTTTGACATTTTTGTTCATAAAATCAGTGATGGTCTTAGAGGGTTCTGGAATTAAGTGTTGGTATTGGGTTTGTGAGATCACAAAGGTGTAGGAAGAAACCTTTTGATATTTACTCTTAAATTGAAAATACTAATTTCTTTCTACCTGCCCATTATAATCATGTTTTATCCTTGCTGATCACCTGGGGTTTAGCGCTTCTCTGGGCTTTGCATCAGCATCAGATTCTGATGAGTTATATGTAGGAAGGCTAAGCATAGTCTTTGAGTATCTAAGGGTAAATTTTACTCTTTTAAAAGTAAATGCAGGGGATCAGAGGAAAGGTTGAACATCTTAAATTTTTTTTAGTTTTGAGGCTAGGTGTCAGAAGAATGTCAGGGAGATTTTTGATGCAAAAGTGGGAAATAGAGTGAAAAAAATTGTCCCTTTTTTAGCTGTGCTATTACTATACCAGTAATAGTATATATACCATAATACATAATAATAGTATATATACCATAATATTGTTATACATAGTATATATACCAATAATACCAGTGCTGTACTTGGTTATACTATTAGTATTTGTAAGTTAAGGTTTGTATAAAACTTTTCATATAATCCTTAAATCAAGCTTTCATGTAGCTATTATGTTTGTTTTTCTCACATATCAATTTCCACTCAAAGTAAAACAGAAACAAATCAGCAATTGTTCTTGATTATCTAGAATCATTTGGGTATATAACATTGATTTTACCAGGTACATGTTTGGTTATTGGTGACTTTTCCCCCCTAATCAAAATGATCTATTCATTAGTTTGAATTTTGAGATCCAGTTTTATTTTTTTTTAAGTTTTTTTTTTAAATTATGCATACAAGAGCTGGGGTGCAGGCCAGAGATGTGGGGGAGTGAAAGGATTTACCAGAGACAGAGTGGGGAGCAGAACAGGTGGATTGACTGAAATACGCTGCTGAGGGGAACAGCAGGTGAGATGGGAGGTCTCCTGCGCCATGTGGGTCAGCTCCCTGGCCTGGGATCGAACTCGTGCTGCAGTGACTGCTGCTGGCTTTATAGTGCTGAGACTTAACCCTTTGCGCCACCAGGGAGACCCGAGATCCAGTTTTAAGATACTTTTTTCTTTTTTTAGAGGAGAAATGTTCTCCCCACAGTTGTATCTTTATTGACAAAGTAAATTTGTAAATATCCCAGTGGCTGATTATTGAATACTTTCCAGATCTCTTCATAAGGTTCTAAAAACTGTTAATTCAATAAATTTTCTTCCAAGTTGAATAGAAAATTTTGCATTTTCTGTGACCTTTTAGAGGTTAATACCTCAAGCTCTGTCAGAATTGTGTAAAAGATTACAGATCGCATGGATTCTGTGTGTACATTCCTAACATCTCTTGGAGAGTCTTACAGGGCTGAGGAATTGGTATGGGGTGGCATTAGTCTATACTGCCTGCGTGTTGGCAGACCCTCACTAAATCATTCTGCTGCTGTCCTCTGCTGTCTTCATCTACCTGTATCACTCTAGATTAATATTGTAGAACAGTTCAATAAAATTCAAAGTCCTTTTCTTCCCATGACAGCCTTGCTTTAGTCTTGCTGCAGTCATATGGCTATTCTCTTTCTGTTTATTAATGCTCCAGTTCATGGTCTTGATTACCTTCTGGTGTTGTGGGAAAGAAATGGACCATTTTCCCCTCCTCCTGTTGATTAAAATGTAAATTAGCTAGTTAAAAAAGCACACCACATAGACCCAGAAGGCTGTCATTCTGTGATTTGATCCCTGCTGTGATTATACCTCCAGCTCTATTCCTACAACTCACTTCTTCAGGAAGCTTGAGTGTGCTGGGCTTCCTGTTCTTTGCTCCCATAATGGTTTCTGACTTAGCCACGTAATCTGCTGGGACCTGAAAATTATCTCAGTAACACACACCTACTCATTTTCCTATTCTCTACCCTTTCTTTAAGAAAATCTTACTTTTTGAAAACTACATAAATAATACATCTAACAAGTATTTATTGAGTACCTTCTGTATTCAAGAATTACTCAATCCCTTCTGCAAGGTTCTTAAAGTCCTCAGTATTTATAAGGCTTCAGTCAGCTTTGGAAATGTTCTCCCTAAGAGAACAAGTTGCTAACAACTAGCAATGGTTTGCGTAAAAGTTAGCATCCCTCCCTATGAATTACCAGGGTAGAAGGCCCCCCTGGTGGTCCACGGGGTTAAGTGTCAATACCATGAAGCTATCTGCAGCCACTACAGCAGGAATTTGATCCCTGGCCAGAGAGCTAACCCACATGGCGCAGCAGACCTTTCCTCTCTCACCTCCTGCTCCCTTCAGCAGTGTATTTCAGTCAGTCTGCCTGTTCTGCTCCCCACTTTGTCTCTGGTGAATCCTCTCACCCTCTCCCCCCACACCTCTGGCCTACACCCCAGCTCTTACATGCATAAATAAACAAATCTTTAAAAAAAAATAGACAGGTAGATATTTCCTGTATATGGGTAAGGAACTGAGATTGTTGAAGAGTAGACAAATGTCTTTCAGGAATTATCAGGCCAAGACAAGAACTCTGAAGTGGGAGTCACTGGTTTTCATCCCAGCTTTGTCACTCTTGATCTGTTTTTAATAATTTTGCCTTTATGAGAGTTTCTTCATCTAAAAAAAGCCTGATATCAAGAGATACTATAATAATGGAATCACAGATATTAACATATTGTTTGCGGGTAGTTTTTATCACCCGCTAACAGGTGGCATGGGCCATTTTTGCTAATTTTTTAAGTATTAAAAAAGAAGTATAAAAATAAACATATTTATACGCTACCTGCATTCTACCGCTAGTCTATAAAAAACGTATTAATATGTGTCCCGCGCTCTACTACCTCTCAACGTAAAACGTATAAATACGTTTCCCGCATACTATGTGTTAAAGGACTTTAAAACTATTTGGAGGGAAGGCAGTAGTCAAAACCCAAAGCAATAATAATACCATTATCAATAAAAGAATCGAACATTTGGGAAGATCTACTATTCATGTTGGACCTGTTAAATCCCTAGTGTTAGAAGTGATTTCTTCATTTCAAGCAGGTAGGAGCACTGTTTGACATTATGGTAAAAAGTGTACTAAATATTACCTTTACTCTACAAAACCTTGCCTTTAATGTTGCTGGAAACTCTTGAAAAGAAAATGTCATCTCTTGGACAGGGAATTCAAATTAGAACATTTGAGATCTAATCCTGCTTGTGCAACTAACTCATAGGTGATCTTATTCTTTTTGTCTCTATGCAGATTATCTAAAATTTTCTGCTGTTTTTTTTCCAAGACCCCCAAAGACTCCTCCCCACTTACTCTCAGCATCCAGCCTCACCTGGCTGCTGGTTAAGATGTCAGACTTGAGTCAGTCAAAGTGAGTTGGTTCCCTTGCTCTGCAGTGTGACCTTAGGAGCAAATTGCTTCTTCTTCCTAAACCCCTATTTCCTCCTGGGTAAACAGGGATAATAAGAGTATCTGTCTCCTAGAGTTGTCATGAGAACTCTTGTTCCTAGAGCCCAGCACGGTCCCCACACATGGTAAGTATACCATGTTGTGAAGAAATGGTTTCTAAAGTCCTAGTCATAGCCCTGATATATTTGTGACGACTATAGCAATGATGATGATGGTTTCATAGAGAATAGAGGCCAACAGGGACCACCTTGATTTTCTGGCCCTTCTTACCTAGAAACATACCTATTGCCTCTACCTTCACCGCCTTCTTTCCTGTCTCAGTAGAAGAGGGTACTTCATCCTGTCTAAATTAATCTTTCCACTGATGTCATGGGATGCCATCATCTTTTTCATCTGGTACCTTCATCTACTAATAATTTCTTTCCTTTTTTTCTATCTTTAGCTTTTCTCTCTGTACCAGCTCCACACAATAACATTTCATTTCTTCCCCTAAAACAAAACAATTCCCCTAGTTTATTCCCTCTATAATCTCTACCACCTATCGTCTTTCCTTCTATAAGCCAGGCTCATTAGAAAAATTGTGTAAACTGCTGTTTTCCCAGCACTCATGGTCTTGCGCCCCTGCCCCCACTACCGTGAAATTGGTCTCCCAAAAAACTAACTGCTAGATTCAACACCGTAGTTCTTTTCTTTCTTGACCTTTTTGAAGCACTTGACATTGTCAATTATTCTTTCACTCTCAAAGCTCACGTATGTTCCTTCAACTTCTCCAGATTTTTCTTTTTAAACCTTTGACAGCTCCCTCTCAGATTCCCCTGGGGGCTGTTTTTCTTTCCCCACCAGCCGTGCATGGTGATGATTTGCTTGACTCTTCAGAGAGAGCTGACATTTATTGTATAAGGTAAGGTGCAGAATACTTTTCATACATAATCTGTTTGGGTCCTCTTGGTCAGCTGGTGAGATGGGTTCTTTTATTAACCATATAATAGTGAGGCTTTGAGAAGATAGGAAAGTTGCTTGAGCTCACAGCTGGTTAAGTGTTGGAGTGAAGATTTAAATGCAGGCCGCCTGACTCCAGAGTTTGTTCTCTTAGTTGTGACGTCATGTTGCCTTAGCAATGCACGTCCCAACCTCTTATTTGTTGCATACAGGACTTCAAAAACAACTCAGTATCTGTCCATCCTAGCCCCTGGACATCTAAAGATGTCTATAAATACCTCAAATTCATTATGTCCAGAAATTACTTTAGCATCATCTTTCCTTCCATACTCCTTTCAAATCCCTCTTGCTGCTATTCTTGTATTTCAGTGAATGAAACCTACTTTCCTAGAAATCATCCCTTTGTCTTTACTTTCTATATCTAATTGGTTTACTAAGTTGAATTAGAATTATCTGAAACCTACTCCCTTCACTTTAGATTAGCATAGTGGTGAACAGCATTGATTTTGGAGTCAGATATATTTATTACAACTCAAGCATTTATCTTTAATAGCGGTTGAAATTGACAAGTTGCTCTTTGTCAAGTGATGATGATAAATATCTACCTCTTGGGAGGTTCTGTAGGAGGATGGTTAAGAGCATAGGATTAGTTGTGGACCCCTTACTTACTGTACTTTGACAGAGTCAAGCCCTTTTGAGCCTTGATTTTCTCACTGGTAAAAGCACAATTCTAATAGCTCATTTATCGGGTTGTTGAGAAATTTAACTGAGATATTTTACATACGCTTAGCATAGTGACTAGCACGTGGTAAGCAGTAAAAACAAAAGTTAGCTCTTACTCACATTGCCCACTACTATTGCTTTTATGTAGACCTTTTGTATCCTAGATATACCCCAAAACTGATTTTCCTCATTCCAGTCTTACTCCTTTCCAATCTATTCTGAATTCTGCTGCTTAAGTGATTTTATTTTATTTATTTATTTATTTTTAAGATTTATTTATTTATACATACAAGCTGGGGTACAGGCCAGAGGCGTGGGGCGGCGAGAGGGTTCACCAGATACAGAGTGGGGAGCAGAACGGGCAGATCAGAAATACACTGCTGAGGGGAGCAGCAGGCGAGGCAGGAGAGGTCTGCTGCACCATGTGGGATTCTCCCCGGCTGGGCGTCGAACTTGCATCGCGCGCTGCCGACAGCTCCACAGCGCAGCGCTCAACTGCTGCGCCACCAGGAAGGCCCTGCTTAAGTGACTTTAAAGAGAGTCTGATCACATCACTTTCTTGCATAAGATTCTTTAATGCAGTGACTTTTTAATCTGTGTGTGTGTGTGTGTGTGTGTGTGTGTGTGTGTGTGTGTGTGTGATGGACCCTTTTGATAACTATAAAACCTCTCCCCAGGAAATTGTCCCAACATGCATATAATTTCAGAGGTTTCACAAGTTCTTTGATTTTTATCCTTGGATCTTGATTAACAATTTTTGCTTCAGTGGCTTTCCATTACCTTCAGTTTAAGACTAAATTCTTTTACACAAGTGAGAAACCCCAGATAAGCAGAAAGAGAAGTTTGTATCCATAATCCAGCTACATAGAGAACTGCTTTCTCCTCCCATTTCCATGCCTATAATTTAGGTATTTTCTACCTTCACCTATTTATGCTTCCAACTACTGCCTCATGCCCTAGCCAGTCTAATAAAAGCTCCTTACTATCATTTTCAAAGGATATGCTGCTTACAATATTTTAATTGCTTGTTTATGTATTTATCATCTGTATTTCACTGAACTTCTTTTTTTAAAAAAGATTTATTTATGCATACAAGCTGGGGCGCAGGCCAGAGGTGTGGGGTTGTGAGAGGATTCACCAGAGACAGAGTGGGGAGCAGAACAGTCAGATCGACTGAAGTACACTGCTGAGGGGAGCAGCAGGAGAGGCAGGAGAGGTCTGCTGCACCATGTAGGAATCTCCCTGGCTAGGGATCAAACTCGTGGTGCAGTGAGTGGCTCTAGATAGCTTCATAGTGCTGCGCTTAACCCATTGCGCCACCAGGGAGGCCCTCACTGAACTTCTTGAAGATGGTGATGGTGCATTAAATTTTTGTACATCTAGAATTTAGAGCCTACTTTATTGGCCAACACATAGTAAGTATTCGGTAGATGTTAGGCTAAATCAATGAATTACAGAGTTTATACATAGTTATGAAAGGAAAGGAGAAAATGAGCAAATTGCCATGGACCCATCATCTAAATGCAGCCGCTGTTAACATTTGCATTTCTGCTGTGGTCTTATGTGGGTAATTTCTAGCTTCCAGGGCTTATCTCTTTTGCAGATCATCTGGGGATGAGCCATTGCCCTTTCCCACTTCACCCAGACATGATATGCATATGATGTATGTGAAATTCCTAATAAGGCTGTTAAATGATTCAACCTAGAGAATACTAACTACATTAAATTTTCACTACTTTGGCTTATTTCTGGGCATATTTTTACCTGCCCAGTTCTGGAAAATTGTATGGATGTACATACAGTTGTATGTATGTCTCCTTATCCTTTCTTCCTTAGATTCTTATTTTGGAAGGTTTAAGAAATTCTTTGTGTCATTCAATCTTAAATTCCCACCGAACTTAGTATAGGGCTTTGTATAAATGTATAATGCTTCTTAATATACTATATAACTTAATTTGTGTTTTTGGAAGAGTTTTGATGCTTTTCATCAGAGTATTTTCTGAGGAGCAAAATGAAGCTCAGAGAGGACTAGACTCTAAATTCTAGATAAACAAAAGTTAATGTGTAAGTAATACCTTCAAGAAGGTGTTAAGATTCCAAGACTCATCATTGGCAAAGCTAGGACTAGAATCCAGGCTTTTGTCTCCAGATATTCAGCCAGTACCAGGGGGTCTGTCTTTTGGGAATAACTGAAAAAGGTTAACTGAAATGACCAGGATTGTTTTTTCAATGGACTCAAATTCTGATGACATTCTAACTTCCTTGGGTTTGTGCATTTTTCCTTTACTTTGCCATTAAGACTTTGTATTTATTTTTCATTCTACTCGAAGGAAAGCACTCTGGATAACTTACCTCTGTTAATGTTTCCTGGTCTCTATTCTTCTGTCTTCTATTATCTCTTCTTTACTTCTTAAAGAGAGGAAGGCAAGTGGTAAGTGAGAAAGATAACCCAGTAATAAAACTTTTAATTCATGTTCATGAGGCTCTCATGATTACTTTACCTGTAAGAGGAGATTCATTATTAAACACCATTGAATAAGCTGGAATATGATGTTTTTCTTTGCTTTCTATTTAGGTTAACCTCTTCTTCAAGCCTCATTGTTGGAAGGTTGCTTTTAACAAAAACGCATCACATTTAGAAATACTAGATCTTAGTTACTAATTTCTCTCCTCATTCAGTCATTTCTTGACAGCTGCTTTTGACAGATTATTTTCTGGGAGAAGAATCTTCATATCTATGTTCAGCAGCTTAAGGAGATTCTGGGCGACCTTATAGATTTGATTTTCTCTCTTTTGCAATTAACTTGCCCTCCTCTTGACTTTAAGGCAGGCTGTTAAAGTCAGCATGTTACTTGAGGCAAGATGTTTGATACACTCTCTTGGAGTCATCTCTCCCTTAGCACCCAGATGCCATTGGACTCTGTTAGTATATTGCCCCAAACAGAATTAGGTTTATAAAAGAACAAATTAAAAGTTTTCTCTTGGAAGATTTTTTAATAGTTTAATACTTCTGTAAGAGCAAGCTCTTGCATATTTAATTAAAGGTTGTCTAGTAAGTTTTGACATCTGTTAAGTAGCAGCTTATAAAACTCTCACATACATGATGGAGAAGAAGGCTTATTAGACAAAAGGCTTCCATGTACATGGAAAACTAATAGCTGTCAATTCTGAGACAGAGATTAGCAAATAATTTCTGAAGGGTAAATGGGGTTCTTACTGAAACATTAAGTTTCCATTACCTGTGCTTGCAGTTCATCTTTTGAGAGGGCTTCGTGATGCGATTGCTAATTATGATTTCTCCACCACGGTGAAGCCAGGCCAGGCCTCCTTCAGCTGGGCTGTTGGGAGCTCTGAGACGGCAGAAGGGGCCAGGCTGCTTGTAAGGAAGGACTCTTTGAGTGCTGCTATTTATTTTTGCCTCTTGAAAAATAAATATATACTTTTCACATCTGCAATTTTTGTTTTTGGTTTTTTTTTTTGTTTTATTTAAAGAAGAAAAGCTAATTTCTTTCTTTTCCAGCCAGGGAGAAGGATCCGCCTCTAAAAAACTCAAGACTGAGGAAAGGGAAGCCAACTTTAGTATCTCCAACCTGGCTGAAGGCCACGTCACCAGCGTAAGCAGAACCCATCTGTTGTGCTTCCCCTTGTCGAGGAGGTTGGGGGTTGGGGGAGACTGCATGAGTTTTTGTTAGTCCTTTAACATGTCACTTTCTGGCCCTTTCTATCTATAAATTACACAGGGCTGTCCCACACTTCTCCTTTTAAGCAGTTATTGTCAGTGAATCACAACAGAATTATCTATGATAAATTGCACATAGAGCCACATATATCACATAGCGTGTGGAGCACTTTGTAGAGATATTTTTGTTGGCTTCACTTTGTAGTTTTCTGTTAGTCAGAATGACAAGAAAAGTGGGGCTTGATAAAATGAGTGTTAATCTCCAATCTATAAAATTTAAGAGTGTAATTCTCAACGTTTTACTAATATACAACTGCAAAACAGGTTTCGTAAGTTTAGGATTTCCTCAAACCAAGTATGATACTTGAGATCATTTGTATTTAATGGGAGAGTTTTGGGAACATGAACATAAAGCCTTATTTTATTTAAGTGACTTACTTTGAATGACTAGATCTTAAAAATTGCCCTGTACTAGCAAAATAAAGGAAGCGTCAACACTGGGCCATACTTTTTCCCACCTCAAAAAGAAATGTTCTCAGGAAAACTGAATGTATAAAAAATAATTTAGATGTTATTTCAATGTTTTATTGTAAAGGAAAAAAAAAAATCATGACCTGATTGATTCTGAAAGCTTTTCTGACTGCTTTACAGAGCAAGGTGGAAACATTCATACATTTTGTACCAGAGTTTGTCAGTCATAATAGAACCTTATGATTTTCTTGCCTGTTGGCTGAGTGACACTTAGGCCCTATTAAGTCTGGGGCCAGGAGAGTGTGTGCCACATAGTGTGGCAGAGGTTTTCGTCTTTTGAACTTTCTTACCTAACTCTCCATTAAGTCTTCACACATGTTCTCCTTTTACTTTGGGGATATGTTCAACTTGGGCATGGTTGTGTATTCTATGAAAACTTTAATGCCAAGGAGTCAGCAGCAATTTCCCAAAAAAAGAGCAGTTCAGTGAATCAAACATCAGACTGTTATTTCTCATGTCATCTTAATGGGGCAAATCATTCTGAACTGACCCCACGCTGTAGAATCCTCTCCTTCATAATTAGTTGGTATCAGGATGCCCCACAAAGCGTGTGGCACATGAGTCATTCAAACTGGACTGGTTGGTGACTTGGGGTGTAGTACTTCTGACCCCTCTAGAAGGAAATCAGCTTCCAGAAGAGCAGTAGGTAAAAGGACAGAAGCAGCCACCAAAATCCAGTAGCTTTTAACAGAACCCTGGAAATGAAAATGAAAGGGCCTTCCCTTTGTCTTTTTTTTTTATAAGCGCACACTTACTATATTAAGCCAATTTGTATTGCCTGAGTGCTGCCAAAAAAGAGATCTGCAGGTTTGTTGTCTGTGGCTGTTTTTAGGTTGGAAGTGTGAATCCTGCTGAGAACTTCCGTGTGCTAGTGAGGCAGAAGAATTCCAACTTTGAGGAAGGTGAGTGAAATGTTGTTGGCTCTGCTATTATACAGTTAGGTTGGCAGATTTAAAGTCTAGATAGATTATAAGTTGAGCTGTTTGTTGTGGTGCTCTGGATAGCAGTTTTCTCTTCTGATGGATCTTTGCAATCATCCCTTATTAGTGAACGCACTGAGGCAATGTGTGAGCACATGAAGCGGGGAGGGGCTCAGCATAGGTCTGCCAGGCCAAGGGAGAGCTAATGTATAGGTCTCCCCATTAAGAAAGCTGTGGGTCAGAACCTGGAGATTTTAGTACCATTCATTGAAATTCTTTGGGGTCTTGTGAGTTTAGAATTAAACGTGCCTTTCTGTTTCAGAGACAAATAACTCTTATTCTCAGGCCTAAGGGTTTGAGCCACTTTACAGTACTTGTCATAACCTACATGCCCTTTAGGAGTCACTTGCCCTTGTTGTTGTTATAAGATTGCTTCGAATCCCCAATTCCATGGCATAAGGGACAGATTACAATGATGAAGAAGCTAGTTTTTCTCAGGAAATTCTGCTGGGCGTGTCCTTTGCTCTTCCTGTGAGCAGGATATGGCCTGGTAAACTGCTCTGTCTGAGGCTCAGCAGGTTGTGGCTGCCTTTGGACACCAGCACAGCAGCTCTAGGCTTCTGGCTGGGATCCTCAGACTCTTAGTAGTAAGCTACTCTCCACCCATGCTATGCACTGCAGATGACAAACGAAACAGTTGTAGTCTCTAGGCATTTAGACATCATTATTCCCTCTAAAAGGCCAAGGAGTTAGGAGAGAAAGGTCTGTGCCCACATTAACAAACACATGTAGAAAGCAGCTCATGGACCATCCTCGCTCTGGGTAGCAATAATGCCACAGATACTGTCTGCACAATCCTGTAGGCGTACAGCTGTCAGCTGTCTCTCTTTAAAGGGTAAATGAACAAGATTTTGAAGACAAGCGAATGAACAGCCATCCCAGACCAATGTACATCCCTGGAAGTTGTTTTAATATTGACCCAAACCCAAACCTAAAACCCAAAACCTCTAGGTTATATCTGATAAGAAAAATGTGAGGATGTATTCCATTTCAGAAAGATCAACTCTAGGGGTAGCAGCAAGGTCTTGCTGGGATTTTTATCCCTTCCAGAGATCTCTGCTTGGAGTAGGGGAGGGAGAGCCCTTACATTTTCTTCAGTACATTTACTTTTAAAATTTGCCAAAAGTGTGATCAATGATAGTTAATTGGTAAGACTGCTTTACCCTCAGGTAGAACTCAGCCTTTCATCTGTTGTAAGAAACTACAATATGGGTGTAATTTTTTCCCTCTGGCTCAGTAGTAGCGTAGTTGCCCTGAGAGTATTGTGATCCTGTCCCCTGACATCAGCAATCTGCAGTAGGCAGTGACACATTTATTATCTTCTGGTTTTCAGTATGAAGAAGCTTCCCTGTCCTGAGCTTATTGGCATAATGGAGATAACTAACTCTGTGAACCTCAGGAAATGTGTTCTGTCTGACTGCCGATGCTTCTAAAAGCTGTCTTTGATTCGCTGTCTCGTTCCTTTATTTTTCTGCTCCCTTTCTCCCTCCCTCCCTGCCCACTCCACCACTCTTATCACTGTATTTTTACAGTAGAAACATTCTTGGCCATGGTTGTATATTTTATCATTCTCTTTTACTTGTGAAAGTAGTGTTGCCCCTCCCTCCCTGCCCCAGTATTCATAAACACCTCAGCAGCATTATCTTTGATGTCTGTTGTTTGTAATTGTGAGTTGTTGGAAGACCCTGAGTTCATAGTAATTCCTGGAATGGAGGTTGTGAACCCCACCAGCTGTTCAGAGTGTTCAGGAAGGTACCCCAAGGATTTCAGACTCGCTGTCCTCTCCTTGCTTTTACTTAGGAAGTGTGCCAAAATGGCCCAAATATAGATAACAGATTTGAAGAGAAGAAAATCCTCCAAATAAGACATGATTGAGATATGTCTAAACTTAGAGTCTCTCACTGAGTATGAGATAGCATGTAAAGTAGCTTGTTACTGGTGTGTCAAAAACAGGCTCTCTGAGGACCTTAAAGCCGGAGAAGATGACTCTACGGAAATAGCCACAAGGATGGGATGTAATGTTTTGTGACTTGAGTTGATTCTCTTCCATGGACACTTACGGTTTTTGCCATTATATAGTTTTTGCCACTTATAGTTTCTTTTTAAAAGTTCTCAGTAGGGGCAGGATTGCAGAATTGCATTCCACCAAATGGAATTCACATGAGAATGATTGTTTAAAAAAAAAAAAAAAACCTTTCAAATCATCCTAAGCACAAATGGTGTGGACTCTTCCTTGGGGTTGATGTTTAGCATTGGATTTATGTACAGTGAGAAGTCATGTGCACATACCTGTTTAATGAGATGATGATCACTTTATTATGGCTACTGAGGCATTTCACTTTTATCTCTTTCCTCTCACTGTGTGTGGATCACATCTCATCATCAAGTCTTTTTGCCTTTGTTCTCCAACTTACCTTAGTCTTGTTCATCAGACAACATCCTTTCAACTTTAAAGGACATTTCTTAAAATTCACTTCCACAGAAACGTCCATCATTAGGTAGAATGTGGTACTGCTAGTGATATGTCATTCATTGATGTCCAGGAGACTTTTCAGTTCTGACTTTTCCGTTTTGGAAGGTCGAGTAATGTCCAATTTGCATAGCAGTTTACTTACTTGGATCATAGGACTTTCTGCCATGAATCAGGCCCTAAGCTGTGACTTCTCAAGAGCTGGGATCTAGGAGAAATTTCATGTGCACTTGTGTGTGTTTTCTTAATGGACCCTGATTTACTTAATCTTGGGAATGAATTATGTAACCTCTCTTAGCTCTTTCCAGATGAAGTAGATAAAAACATGACCTTTGCCTATTGTGTTGTACAAAGGTGGTAAATTTGAGAAAAATAAGTTTTGTCAGATACCTTAAATATCTTGAAAGAATGATACTGAATATATACTAGCTAAAATTATAATCTCTAGCTCCATAAAAGTTTTACTTTGTTTTTGAGACTTTGACATACCTTCTTATTCCTTTTCCAAAGTATCAGTGATGCATCTGGTCATAAGAGAAACTTGTGATTGTGGATTATGGATCCTAGTGATTTAGTCTAGACTTCTATGCTTTATATTTTTTTATTATATAACTCACTTATTCTTCATTGAATTTCTTTTTGACTTTTTTAGCTTCAAATTGTTAAATCCCAGAATCTGATGATCCAGTCTTATTTTATGCTTCATTTATCATTGATAAGTAAGTTCATTTGAAAACAAAAGTCAATTTATTTGGAATTGTAAAGGACACCTGCTAAAAGGGTGTGTTATTTTCTGACATGATATCAGTGACCCACAGAGTCTTGCTTATCTTTATGCGGGTGGATTGGAGCTCCAAGTAGCTAAAACGACTTTTCGTAAATTATTGCAAATGTGTGAAAGAAACTGTTGCAAATTTCAGAGGGCTAGTTCTTGGCCTCTTGTGGCTTTAACGTCTTCATTGGTTGCCTACATTTCATTAGATGGCACAACATTACCCTGAAGTTTACACTTTAATATAATAAAACTCACCAACCAAGTAATTAGAATGCAGTCATTGAGATGAAGATAAAAAGAAAAAAGATTAGACATGACAGAATCCAAAGACCATCGTACACACATAACCACTTTAAAAGTGTTTTTCGTTTTCAGCAACTCTCCCTAAAAGACTTCTAATTCATTCTTACTCAGCTTCTAAAATCCTTTCACGTTCTTGACAATCTGTGGATCAGAATATCTCTAATTACAGGGTATGGCTCTTATAAAATGTAGCTGGCTCTCCATAAAGAGAGATAACTGGTATCATAAAAATAAAAGCCTGTTTGCTGTCGTTATGTTCCCAACGAGCACTGATTTCTTCCAGAGGGTCAGAGAAGTCTTAATGTAACGTACACCAGTGTGCCTATTTCTTCCAGAGTTTTGTTTTCTTGTGCGAGGCAGTAACATTGCTCACCTTAAGCCTGCTCAGTATTTTTCCCTTTTTATGTTGAAAATGGAAAGGGTATTTTTCCCTCTGGCCTCATAAAAACACTCCCTGTATTAGAACAACTCTAGAAGAGCCCAGGGTCTGTTTATTCAAGCCTGCATTTAGCATGGTGACCCATCAGCTTGCACTGATGACCCATGTCAGCAACGAATGAGGCGCGTGCTCTCAGTGGGCTCTGATGGAAAGGCATGGTTAATAAGAGGTGCTTTGGAGAAAGGGTATACAGGGTATGTCATCAACTTGCTTGCAGTAAGTACTAATGAGTGATTTGTGAGGCAGAGAGTGGGTGAAATACTTAACTCATGGCAGTTTGGTTCTTTCAATCTCCTATAAATTCTTGGGCTCTTGCTTGTGTGGTAGGTCATTGTCATGCAGGGCATTGCACTTGGCTCTCCTGGAGTGGGGCTGTCTCCAAGATTGCTTCTTAAGCCCAGCTGGTTGAAAAAGGAAGCTGATTTCAGATTGTGCTGATGTGCAAACTACTTTAATCAATGACTTAAAGTGACTGCTCATGGCAAACAACAGAAGCTCTTAACCAATTAAGATGTTTAGGAAAAGATGGTAGGCTTTTGTGAAAATAGTCACTAATCAGCTGAAATGTGTTACAAGGAGCCTCAAAACAGCTTGGAACCCCACTTAAATGTAATAAAAGTGTTTTGGTCCTCCCCTTTCAAATTGCAAGCCCAAGGTAAAAAATATGCTGATGCAGAGAGAAGGGGCAAGTGTAGTTTTGGTACAGTGAGTCCTGCCTTATATCCATCCACATCTACATAAAACTTTAAAAATCGTGTGCTTGTTTCTTTGGCCAGAAATGGGAAGGGAATTTGACCAGGAAATAGAACACAGTTTTAGGCGCACTTGAGAATATTATCAGCATAGAGATCTTTGGATATAGGAGAAAAATTAACTTTTATTTTGAAGTTTCTTATGGACTATTGAAGAAAAATCTTTAGTGTTATGATTAAAGGCCCTGCTATGGACTGAATTATGCTCCCCACTCCACATTCACAAAATCCTCCACTATGATGGTATCTGGAGACGGGGCCTTTGGGAAGTCATTAGGTTTAGATGAGGCCACGAAGGCAGAGCCCTCATGATGAAACTCGGCCCCTTGCAAGAATACACATGCTATTTTTTAAGAAAAATAAACTAGACATACGTGGGCCAGCATCATATTTGTGTTTGGAATCCACTGCTTCATGGGAGGAGTTCATTTTCATTAATTAACAACGAACTCAGTACAAGAGAAGATGGGTAGATTTCAAGAACTTCTTAGAATATAAGTTAGTTGTGGTCATAACTGTGTTCTTGTTATGATTAGTTATGAGTAATGAATGCCATTTTTCAGAAACATGGGTTTATTTTTGCTTGATTCTTTGTTTCATACACTGAAAAAAAAACCATGAAATAACCAAGGTTGGATTATCCCATAATTGTCCCCATTTCTAATTATTCTTTTGATGCAATATAATGAAGCCACTAAGATACACATACTGGTATTTTAAATGGATAAATTGTAGGGAGAGTTGATTCTCTGACTTCAAATTAGAGGACAGTGAATAAAATTAAGCAATACGTAAGGTTCTTTTTCATATTGTCTTTTAAGTATATGAGTAATAAAAAGAAAGGCAGGAGTAATTGTTGCTGGTGCAGAAAGAATAAAGCAAAATAAGTAAAAGGATCAGTGAAATAGAAGTACTTGAGTTTTGTCACTAACAAATACCAACCTATGAAAATTTACTTTCCATTTAGAACTTGCTAGAAAGAGAAACAGTTGTTTGTTGTCTGCTTATATGACAGTCTCTCATGTTTCAAGATGATTTAATTGTTCCTTAAATTTCTCATGAAAAAAATAAGTGCATGCTCATTGTAGAAAAATCATAGTAATATAGTGGTACATAAAGTTAACATGGAGAATTCTCCTTTCCAAGCCCTCCTTATACCCATATTTTTTAAAAAAGATTTATTTATTTATCCATACAAGCTGGGGTACAGGCCAGAGGCATGAGGCAGCAAGAGGGTTCACCAGAGACAGAGTTGGGGGTAGAACAGGCAGATCGACGGAAATACACTGCTGAGGGGAGCAGAGGGGGGAGCAGGAGAGGTCTGCCGCGCCATGTGGGAATCTCCCTGGCTGGGTGTTGAACTCGCATCGCTGCTGCCCACAGCTCCACAGCGCAGCGGTATGAGCCACCAGGGAGGCCCCATATTTTGTATCTATATTTTGCTTTCTCACCTTTTTTTTTTTTTTTTGGTAGTAATAACCCACTTAATCCCTATATTTTATGTTCTCCTTTGTAACCAAGGTTGTTGTTTCATAAGCAATACATTTGATCTTAGAGGAGAAAAGGAATTTAACAACAAGATGGGATGGGGCTAAGTAATACTTAATAAGTAACAACAGCAAAAGAAGTCTACATGCATATAGTCATGACTGTGTTGGAAATAATTCATCCACACACCCTGTATACATCTTTTACATAGCCCTTTGCTCTTAGTCTATGTATATTTCTCCTTTCCATAGATCTTTATTTTAACAATTTCCATCTCTGTCAAGTTAAGGTGAAGGATGGTTATAATGAGTTCTAGACTGTCCATCCCCCTTAGTCACTGCCATACGAAATATGCAGTGTATGGGTTTAGATGGAAGGAACACAAATAGGTATCTGCATGTCTTTTAGACATAAAACTTTCAGAGGTGTAAACCAGCAGATGTGTGTTGAGTGTCTACTCTGTGCTAGTCATTGTGGCAACACACAGTGAACAGATGAGAAGATACATATCAAAAGGTGGTAAGCACACCGGTAATAGTTTCCTAGAGCTGCAGTAACAAAGTACCACAAACTGACTGACGGTAAACATCAGAAGTTTATTCACTCAGTTTGAGGGGCCAGAAGTCCAAAATGAAGGTGTCATCTGAGTTGGTTCTCTCCGAACACCATGAGGGAGATTCAATTCCATGCCCCTCTTCTACTTGTTGGTAACAGCTGGCAATCCTTGGTATTCCTTGACTTGTAGTTGCATCACTCCAGTCTCTGTCTCTGTCTTTACGTGGACTTCTCTCTTTGGGTTGGAGTCCAGATTTACTACTTCTCAAAAGGACACCCGTCATATTGGACCCATCCTTATTATCTCATCTTAACGTGACTGTATCTGTAAGGGCTCTATTTCCAAATAAGGGCTCTTCTGAAGTTCTAGAAAGGTCATGGATTTAGGGGGAACACTATTCAATTCATGACAGCGTTAGAGAGAAAAATTAAAAACAGAATAGTGGGCTAGTGAATACTGGGACAAGGTGACTTGGCATTTTACAGATGATCATGGAAGTCCTCACTGTTGGGCCATCCTTTAAACACAATTCAGGAGCATAGAGGATAGTGTGTGGTGGGTATCTTTAAGGAGGGCTTGTACAAATAAGGTTGTACATGTTCCTTTGAGACAGGACTGTGTTTGATTTTTGTATAGGAGCATCTGGGAGGCCAGTGTGACTGGAGAAAAAAGTAGAAGATAAGAACAGAAAAGTAGCTGAAGCACTTTCCACAAGGGCCTCCTAAACCTTATGCATATTCTCTGAGTGAAATGGGAAACCTTTGAATAGTTTTAAATAGGGGCTGATCTATTGGCTTATTTTTTTTTTTTTAAAGATTTATTTATTTGTACATACAAGCTGGGGTACAGGCCAGAGGCGTGGGGCGGCGAGAGGGTTCACCAGATACAGAGTGGGGAGCAGAACGGGCAGATCAGAAATACACTGCTGAGGGGAGCAGCAGGCGAGGCAGGAGAGGTCTGCTGCACCATGTGGGATTCTCCCTGGCTGGGCGTCGAACTCGCATCACGTGCTGTCGACAGCTCCACAGCGCAGTGCTCAGCCGCTGCACCACCAGGGAGGCCCTATTGGCTTGTGTTAAAAAAAAAAAACATTCCTAGTGCCATGGTGTTGAGAACAGACAAGGTTGAAATAGGCAGATGAGTTAGAAGGCTACTGTAATAATCTGGTTGAAGGAGGTTGTTAAAAAGAATTCAGATTCCTGATAAGTTTTGCAAGTAGAATTGACAGGTTTTGCTGGTACTTTGAAAATAGGATGTGAGAGAAAGAAACAAGTCAAGAATGACTTCCAAGATTTTTTTGTCTTGAGCAACTGAAAGGAATTGGCATTAACAGAGAAGGCAAAGACATACTAAGTTGGTTATACATACAGGAAAAAAGTCTGGGTTGTCAATATAAATCTAGAAGTCACCATGGTGATGGTCTGTAATGGCATGAGGGTGAATGAGATTCTTGAGTCAGGGAGCAGTGTGGCTTGGGTGGAAAGGGTGACTTAGATGTACAGATAAAACTAGGCAATAGGAGGGAAAAGAGAGTATGGGGTTAGATGCAGGGTCATGGGCGTTGCTTGTGTAAACCAGACCATAAAAAGCTAGATAGGCCAGGTGAGGCAACAGCCTCCATAATGGAGTGTCATGGTGCTGTGGGTGCCAACTGAACTTTCTCCAGATATAAGGGAGTTTTGCCTCTTGAGTTTACTTTTGATGAATATTTTTACTATTTGGTACCAATTTCTAATTCTCTTCTAATTCATAATCATTTGCTAATCAGATCTGTCACTTCCTTTCCATCCTGTTACCACTATCTTAATTCATGTGTCCAGTAATTATGTTGGACAGGCCTCCCCGGTGGCGCACCGGTTAAGCGCTGCGCTGTGGAGCTGTCGGCAGCGGTGACGTGAGTTCGATGCCCTGCCAGGGAGATTCCCACATGGCGTGGCAGACCTCTCCTGCCTCGCCCGCTGCTCCCCTCAGCAGTGTATTTCTGATCTGCCTGTTCTGCTCCCCACTCTGTCTCTGGTGAACCCTCTCGCCGCCCCACGCCTCTGGCCTGTACCCCAGCTGTATGTATAAATAAAAAATAAATCTTTAAAAAAAAATTATGTTGGACAGTAATTATATTGACAGTTCTTGTTCAGCCCATCTCATATGTTTGTGCAGATTTAGATTCTTACAGCACACATTTGATCATGGGTCAGCCCTTCTTAATCACTCCCCATGGCCCTGAAATCCATTCCCACATTCTAGGCTGTCCATAGTCTGGTCCTACCCTGCCATTCATGACCCATCCTCCTGCAGGTCCTATCTGTGGACCCTGTCCTCCCATTAAACCATATTCCCGCTGATAACCTTGTGACATTGGCTTTTCTCCCTCTGTATGTGTGCTTGTGATACCCTCCCCCCCCACAGAGAATGTCCATTCTTTTCTCTCACCCCCCAAATCCTACTCTATCGAGATGCTTGTGATTTAAGAGCCAATATATCCTGAGATACCTATGCCCAGTAGCAGTTTTATTGTAGTATGATTTATTATTAAAGATATCTTGCTGCTGGTACCATCAATGGAACAAATAGCCTACATTTGATTTTATGTTATCTGAGTACTACTTGCTAATAGTAATTTTGTTTACTTCCATAGTTGACTTTAACAAAGCAGTGCTTGGGAGTAATAAGAATTTGAATTTTTGATTTAACAAATTAATTCTCAGATTCTTTGGCTCAAGTTATAATATCAGAAAAAGACAGAGGGAGAAAATTAGGGACCTGTGAGGTATAAACACAGAGTATCCTTATTGGTCAATTTTTAGAAAGATTTACCATACTCCATAATACAGTTATTTAAAATTGTCTGATCATTGATATTTCTATTTAAGAATGACTCAAATTCCGAGGCATCGTAATACACTTTGTGTTGCCCTCACCCCCATAGTCCACAAAAGCACATTCAGCCATCGGCCACCTGCTTCTCTCTTTGCTGAGGAGACTGACTCATCATTATATCTCTTCAACTGATACACGAATTGCCGTTCCATTCAATTACCAACTTTTAATTGGAACCCATTGCCAGATTGGGCTCCCATTCTCAGAGCATTTTCTCTGGCTGCACTGTTACTATGACTACGTGGTTCCTTCTGCTTATTTTCCTGCATTAGTTTGATGACATCTACTCATGTATGAAGCTAGACGGATAGTGTAAAATTGTAAGACAGTACAAGCCATTGTCATCTTGTATTCTGTCTTCCTTCTGTTGCCCATCTGGAATGACCTCAAGTCTAGATGGTAAAGTTCTTAATTCTTCTATATCACTTTCAATTAGTAGGTAAGGT
The DNA here is from genome assembly GCA_004024925.1 of Scalopus aquaticus. Classification (NCBI taxonomy): domain Eukaryota; kingdom Metazoa; phylum Chordata; class Mammalia; order Eulipotyphla; family Talpidae; genus Scalopus; species Scalopus aquaticus. The sequence goes on from PVIJ01003593.1 coordinate 73,021, forward strand.
TCAAAGTTTAGAATCCTAGGACCTTAGAAAATTATGGAACCCTCTTTCTCTGCCCTCTTTTACTTCCTACATCCACTTCCAACATATGCTTCCACACATATGGCATATAGTTACACCAAAGGAATCACTTCCTCTTTTGATGAGAAGCGCTCCCTTTAGTTTCTTCTGTTAGCATAATTTCCTAATTTTGTACTTTAAGTACAGTCCTTTAGGGAATTGGGGAAATTAGTTAACACTAAAGAGTGAGTGTTCTTTGGTCTTTAGTTAAATGCCATAAGCCCTGTAAATGTTAATTGATAACCTTCAGGCTTTGTGGAACATGTTCTTTTGGGTCTCTCATGGTTAAATTGAACATTTTCAATAAAAAATTAAAAAACCATAGAATCCCCCCTTGACCCATCCATTGCCATCCAACCCACCCATTGACCAGGAAACTTAAAATTTTCTAGCTGACTCAGGAACAGATACGGTCTCACACCCAAGTTATTTAAGATAAGGAATAGTCATCTAGAATGAAAAAGACTGTTGTCATGTTCTGTTACATAGTGAGCTTAACTATCACTGGGCTAACTGGATGTCATTTTCCCCGGTTTCTCATTAGCTCATCTATCACCTTTTTTTCTTGAGGCAGCTAAGATCAAGAGACCTTCAGTATCATTCTTTCTGTGGCTACAAAGTAGGATTCACAGATCAAACAAAAACAAAAATAAAATGAGAGAGATCTCATAGTCTGCAGGAATGGATTCTGACAATAAAGACTTTGCATTTCCTATGCTCTTTGTGCCTGGGGTTTTAATTTAACACATCAATGAAAAGGCAGCATTTAAGAAGAGGGGGAAATACCCAGCAGGATTTACTTTTATTAGTGCAATTTGTAAGAAATTACTGCATTTAATGAGAAAATCGTTAAGCATGAAAAAATGGGCTGTGACTGAACTTGTGGAGCTTAAATGGTAAGGCTTTAATTGAGTTTTTTAGTTATTGGTAAGAAAAATAATAATAATTAAAAAAAAAAACCCACCAGGGCTGTATCTATACTGTCAAGGTGGCCAGCACTTTCTATACCCCAGTTCAATTTCCTGTGCCACTGGTCATGCATTATATTATGGCTGTGCTCATCTGTGTCACATATACGGGCTTTTTTCTGACCTTAAAAGGGAGGCAGGTGACTGACTTCTGTGTGCTGGATGAGGAAGTTGGGGGCAAGAAGTCTAGCAGAACGGTTTCTGGAAGGGAGAAGGATAGGGGCAAAAGAGCAAGGCGGAGCTGTGTCTTCACAGTCGAGCAGCTTGAAATCAAGGTAACATCTTCAGGTTCATAAGGCTTATATTTTTTCCTAGTTCTCCATTTCTTTTGTTTCCATCAGTGATTTCTTTTTCCTAATAAGGATATTTCATTAAAGACCATAAAACTAAAAACAGGAATGTTAGAGCAAGGACCAAACATCAGGGCATATTCTTCTTGGGACCTTGGGTCCTCATTCTTTCAGAAGTGCAAGCAGAAGGGATAGTTTAAGAGGTAAATCACCACATCTTTTGTCACATTGAATGAAAATATTTAGGATACCTTCTTTTTTAAAATTTTCAGAAGTACATTTGACTTCTGAAAGGTCGTGAACGCAACCGTGAAATGGCTCAGTCTCTTCCAGATCCTCTTGTTGGTCGTCCTGGCCCGTGCGGTGGTTCCCCTGTATTCATCCTGAAGGAAAGGGAAATGTCTCTAGCTCTAAAGATGTTTGAAGGAGGGAGAATCATATTTTTTACATAACTCTATTTTTGTAGTACAATTGGAAGAAGCTTTAAGTTTATGAATCTTTTCATTAACTATAAATTGGATTTCATTGTATCCTACCTCACTCGAAAGAAGAAAAAGAAAAAAAAAACCCTATACATTCTCTATCTTCCTTTATTATTAAAATTGGAGAAATTTCTTGTTAATTGCTCTCTCCTCGAAATACCCAGTGCATAATCAAGTGCCCATCTCAGTGACAACATACTGTTCCAGGTGACCCTTAACGCGTTTCCTACCTTCTTGATCAGTTTGCTTCTCCCAGTGGGAGACCCCGATGAGAGACAGGAGAGAGGAAGGAGGGTGGGAGAAACCAGGGGATTTGATTTCTTTCTCCCTTTCTGTGTTGAGCAACATCTTCAGTGCTCGAGGGCTTTGGCTCCCGCGGAACAGATGTCTGAGCTGTTTCACCCGCACTTTTCTTCTCTTTTTCCCACATTGCCGTGGGGTACAAAGGGTTTCTTACTACTCCTCAACTCTGGGTTACAGTACCATTCTTTGTCTTTACAGCTCATCACCTGGGTGGCAGTTGTCTGCATTAAATTTCCTGTGTTAAATATACAGAGTGATTTACATTCTTCTGGTTAGACCCTGAGTGAGGTACAATGACCAATTAATTTATATCCTCTAATAAAGACATACGGAAGCCTGTTTGTGATCCATTTCTGTTTTTAGCCGCCTATATTAAAACAGACTCATTTTCTTATCAGGGAAATGTTTCTTACAAATTTCTGGTTTTAAAACTGATTATAATTTACATATGAATTTAATTGGTGGCAAACTGATTACTTGATTAGATTATTTGCTGATAGGTATTTTATTTTTTATTCTCTTAATGACCAAAATGACCACATACTTATTTAAGTGTTGGATTTTTTAATTGCCACTCTTCTATTTTGTTTTATAAAGTCATTGTCATTGGCTATGTAAACCTGTTCTTAGCAATAAAAAAGTTATTTCACTGCTAACATCTGCAAAATGTGCACCACTTTAATAAGTGAAATTCACAAGAGACAGTGAGGTAGAGAAAAGAATTAAATTGGGAAACATGAGTGATACCTGGATTCAGTAAAATCATTGCAATGGTCTTATAGTGCTTTATAATGTGTGACAGACAGATGAGTGAACCTTTTTTGGCTCTGCAGCTGGAGGGGAAGGACTTATTGTAAATGGCTTCCTCTCACTTTGTTGGAAACGTCTTTGCAAAGAGCAAGGTAGTAAGTAACTGAAGTCAGGCTGACGAGCACGCGGCCTGGGTGTTTTGACCCTGGTCACTGTGTGACAAGAAGGGAGGACATCCATTTTGTAAGACTTTAGATGGCATTGAATGTTTCCTCTAAAGAGGGAGAACATACATTTCAGATTATACAAGAAAAGGCTGCCCTTTTCCTCTTACATTAACACTTCTGAATCTGGGTATTATTTTTGATATAACACTAATTAATATATCATTTTTATTGTTTCAAGATTAATTTTATGTACCAACAGGTGAGCTGGTTTAATGTAACATGCTGGGTTGGTATATAATGCCCTTTATTTTAAAATCTCAAAATCCAGAACTGATATTTTTGAAATCCAGAGCAATTATTTTAATTTTGAAGACTCCTCAAGATAAATGACAACCTCAGCCTGACTTGGTGTCCTGAGATGAATGGCCCTTCCAATGGCCATTTTTTTCTATTAGTTACTAATGAGTATTATTGAGCCTCTGACTAATTCTAAAAAGCGTTTTGGTGAAATGTAATTGGGGCTGTGATTTACTGAGTATGAAGACTGACAGGCCATTCTTTAGCCATATAATTGATGTAGAAGCAGAGACAAGCACCCTGATGGCAGTCATTTCCTTTATCAAGACAGGGAGGAAGGGAGAATCAAAAGCATAATTCAGGCAAAGTAGAATGTTATTTTTATCAGCCATTTCTGCATTTTCCTTTTTTTTATGATACCGGTGAGACATGAAATACTAGCAGACTTTGGGAGGGAAATCTCTTGTCCACATCCCATGTCAGCATGCTTAATGCATCATCCATCACAGTTATTCAGTGGTGTTAAGTGGCTCGTTATGGTCAGTGTGCTATGGGATAGTCTTGGTAGAGGGACAGAATTCAGAGCATGCACAGGCCACGTAACTGATTATTCTTGCAAGGGCAAAATCTGGTTCTTTGTATTCGTTGGATTTATTATTGGAAGTTTGGGTAAGTTTATCTGCCTGTGTGCCTGAACCCTCTGTAGGAAAGGACAGAACAATCTAGCGTGTAAATAAGATAAACTAAACCCAAAGAGGCTCACAAATATGTTAGTAATTCTTTCTCAAATAGAAAATGGATGTAAGACTGCTACTTCCTTTTCTTCCTTTCCCATATCATTTTTGCAAATGGATTGTTGGCTTTTGTGTTTGCCTTATTTTAGCCTTTTAAAAAACATTTTCTCTGTCAATGGCAACTGTGTCGGTTCTATCACATATCAAGATCAAATGGGTGAAGGAGTTGTGTTTTTTGCAAAGCAGCTCAGCACTGCCTACTTGCTGGCTCCTGCTCTGAGGACTCCCTCAATTCCAGTTCTTAATCCCTGCACTCATTATATGCCTTTCTTTGTAAGCTTTAGTAATAGTTTGGACACTGTAGACAAATTTCCTCTGTAAATAACCTCTTCTCTTATTGTCTGTGACCCATATGCCTCCTGGCTTTCTCCTGTCACCCTGCCCATTCCTTCCGAGTCTCCTTCCATCAGTCCCTTCCCTCTGTCTAACCTCTATATGTGCCAGTTCCCTAAAGAGTTGTGCTTGAGCCCATCTCCCCCACACTTTCGAAGGAGCTATGTTCTAGCCTGCCTCAAGGCCCTCACATACATTGTTTTTTCTTTATGGAACTCCCTTCCCTCCAACCTCTTTATGTTTAATTCTTAATCTTTCTTTTTCTTCCCCTTTAGGAGAAAGAGTCTGTGTTTTGGACCTTTTGCCCCTCTTCAGAGACACCCTGTACTTTCTCATATCTGTTCTTCATTCTTTTGCTCATGGCCTTATTATGGCTAAGTACTATTTTCATTACCTTCTAAAAAGCCATGTGAATTCATCAAGTTTTTATATAATTCCAAAGATTCTTAAAAACTCAGGTCCGTTGATAAGTTTCTATCCCACTCATAGCTCTCTTCACATTTCCCTCCAATTATTATTCTTGTGCATATATGTTATGTTCCTTATAAAATGTTAACTCCTCAAAAGCAAGGATCTTCAACTTAATTATATCTCCCAGAAAACATAGCATGTGTCTTAAATGTATCCTATGTAGATATGATAGGATAAGTTAATGAAAGTAATCCCTGAATCAGGTAAAGAGGAACATTTACATTATAGCTTTCTAAGATTCCTCATTCTCATTTCAAAAGAAATTAGAAACTTGGAGTATCTGAGATTATGGTCCTTGGCCTGTAAAGGTTCTTACTTGTGCTCAGATATGTATTCTGAATGAACTTTATATCAAACAATCAGAGAAAGTGACTGCTATAAGTGATACGAGAAATATCAAATAGTTCTGTTACTGTGCCTTTCCAAGCTGAAAAATAAAGATAGCTTCTAGTGCTTTGAGCTTGTTGATTTTCTGTTCTGCCTGCTAATCAGGGTTGTATTATTTTAAAAGAACCATCCAAACATTCTTTCTGTCTTTTGAGTTGTAGTTGGGTATTAATTCATTGCCATAGGATATATTAGTAAAGATTTCTGAAATCGCAGGCAGGCATTTCTTTACTCCCTCAAGTTTCTTAAGTACTTTATAAAAATGAAGATAATAATCTTCTAGTTAGTAGAAGAGATGAAATAGTTACTGGCAATATTTTTCTCATTGCAAAATTATTATATCAGAAAACACTTTGTCCAGTTTTTTAATCTTTTCACATGCTGCAAGGTCCTTAGAAACTAAGTCATTGGCACCAAATTTCATGTCTTTCATGAGGCAGTAAGCATTGCTCTGTCTCCTGATTCATTTAGGGGCCTTGAGCCCTTAGAGGCAAGCTTGAATAGTTTTCATCAGCATCGTGTGCACAGGTGACTATTAGAGAGCTCAGATGAGGCTGTTGTGAGCATGGGTCTTAGAAAATCTTAGAAAACCATTCAGCATAAATTGCTGAACAGCCAGTTAGTGATTTGGGGACGAGGAGAGTGAGCCTTCGGCCAGGCGTGCTCATACCTCTGGGTTTGCTCTTCCACACCAGTTGTCAAGGCCATTTTTGATTTGCTCAGCAACTTATGTTTCCTAATTTTGTTTCTATTTTTCTCTGATTTTTTTCCATACTGAAGAATTCTTTATGAGGCAGCCTCAAGTTGCATCCCACCTTGGAAGTGATAACGTTATGAATACATTTCCTGTGGCCTTTATGACATTGCTTGCTGACAGTTATTGTTTATTAAGTATCATGACCGATAGAGTGCTGAGCAGCAGACATGATTCAATTTCAGCTAAGGGCAGAAGACAAGTAGCAGTGACTTCCCATTTTAAAGGGACATTATTAAATTAAGACGAGGGCTGATCCTTTCTAATTTGCCATGGATTGATAAAAGATGGGGTGCCCTGACTTATTACATTTCACTGTCTGGCACTGCTTGACAATTATAGTGAATGTAATTATGGGAGGGCCTAGAGGATCTACTTCCTATGAAAATATCAAGAAGGAGAATTTTTAATTACCCAGGTGGTCCCTAAGTTCTGAGGGATAAATAAAAAGCAACCACAATTTTTTAAAAGCAACAACTTTGCGTTTGCCATCCCAAATCCTATAACTATCATTCTTAGCATTTGAGTAATAAAATTTTATGTTTTGACAAATATGAGTAAATACAGCCTAAACTTCTCAAATATTTTGCATCTCATCACCCCTTCACATCCACCCCCCAAGAGAAGTATGGCTTTTATGCATACCAAGAATATTTTTCTCTTGCTGCATATTATTTTAGAAAATACTTTGTTTAGTTTTTTAACCCATGAGACTCTTAAGCACTTAGTGCACAAACAGAGAAGCATGCACTCTCTAACGAGCATCACTCAAATTGAGGAAAATAAATTTATTGTCTTATGTTCTAGTGAGTCAACAACTAATAAATCGCATTGAGCAGTTTTTGGATACTAATGAGACACCTTATTTTATGAAGAGCATGGACTGTATCAGAGTCTTCCGTGAAGAAGCCATTCAGGTAAAGCTCTCCTTGCCCATCTCCACTTCCTAAACCATTGACCATTATCGCAGGGGAGAGACATGCAGCACCCACAGGTAAGCCCAGGCTTTGGAAATAATAATTCTCAGTCTGAATAACCTATATGCCAAGAGAAGTAGGAATATCTGACTCATTTTACACTCACTGTCATTTCTGAGAGGGAATAATGAAGGGTGGCTAAGGGAGACGTTTCATCACTGGGAGTTAGCTTTTCATTACATTATCGCATGACTGTATGGTACCTGTTTACAAACCCAAGAAAACCTGCATTATACTCTCTGGAAGCCCAGTCATTAGAAAGGATGGACTAAGTATTAGGGAAATTGATGGGAAACAAATAGGGATCTGGATGCCAGAAAAAATAAAGAACTCTGAAAATTACTCAGTACCTTTACCTACCTTTTGTGTATGTTTTTTTATTATTATTATTTGTTTTACTGGGAATTTTTAGGAAAAACTTCCAAAAGTCTTAAATTGTTTTATTATTTCTAGATTTTTGCATATGTATCCTAGGAAAGAGTGACCAGACTTAAATTATAAAATATATCTTTAAAGTAAGTACAGTTGTAGTCTATGTTAGTTTTTATATGGGTGCTTATTAAATATTTGCTGAATGAATGTGCAAATTAAATTTTTGAATAGTTTAGGTACTTACAACAAATGATAAGAAAATGAGAAAATTGTTAAAATCAGAATAGAAGATTCAAAAGTAGATGACCCAAATGCCCGACATAAAACATTTATAGATAAAAACAAAATTTTGTCAAAATAGAGTTAATATAAGGCTAAAGATGAGTCAGGAAGAGAAAGATTCAGTTAAATGGAAAAGGTAGTGAATATACAATGGTGCTTCTTAAACATTCCCCGGGCTGGACGGGGTGTCTGCTGACTGTTCTGCACGCTATTCCCAGGACACTGGATTTCTCTGAGAAAGAGAAGGAGAGGTGGAGGAGGAATAAAACGACTTTAGAGACCTATAGAAACCATTTTTACTATTTTTACTAAATTTTTACCATTTGCCATTTTTACTAAATTTAAAAAAAGGTTTTATAATTTGGAAAATGTGAATACTAAGAGTTGTTCCTATTAAAGAATAATTACTCATTTTTGTAACTATTTTTAAGTATATACCAACATTATAAAAATAGTAGAAGGATAACTATTATAGCAAAATTAATAAAACTAGTCTTCCCAAGTAGTTAAGTCAGATCCATGCTGCTCACTCTCTAATATCTCTTTTACCATTCCTGCTAATCAGCATTTTGTGAGTATTTTTCAAGAGGGATATATTTTCATTATCGTGTACTGAAATATTTATAGATGAAATAATGTGAAACTTGTTTGTGTGTGTGGTAGAAGCTCAGAGTGGGATGAAACCCAGTTGGCCAAATTGATTATTGAAGCTGGTGATGGACACATGAGGATTCACTACATTATACTCTGTTTTTGTTCAAATTTGTCTATTAAGAGTTAAAAAACAAGCTACTGGGCTGCCAAAAAACCCTGGGTGATGACTCTGGGAAGTTCTGTGCCTCCTTTTCCACACAGGGAAAGGTTTTTGGCTCGCAGCAGACAAAACTGAAATTTGGAGTGGAAGTTTCCCATTTACCAAAGAAGAATATTTTTTGTGTTTTTTAATACTATTTATGGTGGATTCAGAATATGTAGCACTTCGGTCTGAGGATGACTGTTTTGTCTTTGCTCTGACTTGCCACCTCCTCTACCCCACATGTCACCAGTTTTCAGAAGATCAGTGCTTTAATGACTTCCTGAAAGCCCTTCGTGAAAAAGTGGAAATGAAACAATTAAATCACTTCTGGGAAATTGTCATTCAGGGTAAGGTGTCGTTTGTCTTTTTCTCCAAATGTTTATGCTGTTTTCTAAATAGAGATATAAATTCTAGATATAAATTACATAGTGTGATATTATATGAGTATCTGGTGACTTCCAAAGTGGATTTGGGAAGTGCTAAGGATTCACTGAGCTAAAAAATCTTGTTTAATAATCATATACAAAGTGATAAGTAATAAGCATTTATGTCTGTCCATCTTACACTCTGTGCGGCATGGCCCACTTCCTAGACTGTTGGAAATAGTCCCCTTCCTCAACTTTGTGAACCCTTTCAGCCCGCCTCCATCCACAGCCCTCTTGTTGCCCTCCTGCTGCCTTTCATTACCATGCCCTCGGGCTTGCTGTGTGAACAGAGCAGTGTCTTCACGAACAAAAGCAGTTAATTCCTCACTTATTCTTAGCAGCCAGTGCAAACTAAACCTGTATTCTTTCAACATTAGGTTTGGTATTTGATTTCCTTTACACCCTTTTCCCATTTTTTTAATCTGATTTTCTTTTAGAGCCCAAGTGTGAGATATTACCTATTATAAATACATATAGTGAAAACAGTGATGCTGAAAAGCATAAAACTTTTAACTTAAAAAACCCAAATTAGTTTCAGTTTGTCTAAAAATCCCATACAGAGGAGTTGCATACCTAAGCTGCTTCTAATGGGCAGCTTCCCATCACAAGGGCAGCCATTTCTCTGACAGTTAATTTTTCAGCCCTTTAACTTCTACACTGGGGAGCAAAGCAATTAGAATAGGTGGTGAATGGAGCTTACTCAAATCACTTTTGTGTTTCTACTGCTGACCCAGTAGATGAAAGAGGTTGGTTTTGGTATTTATTGAATGCCTCCAGCCTATTGTTTGCTGAAAAGAAACTTATAGGACATACACAAGATACATATTTTCTGAGAGTTTATAACCTGCTGAGAGAATACACATGACCTATGCTGTTGCTAGGTACAAGTAGATGTTAAGTGCACATACTTTTCTGAAAGGGTGTCATGCATCAGGCTTTTGAGCAGAAGAAAACTAAAGGGTAGATTTTGTATCCTTGATTTGCTCTCACTGAACTGTGATTGATGTGCTGTGCTAGATGATAGACACAGCCATTGTAAGAACATGCTTGTTGACCTTAGTCTTCTGCCATTCCATCAATAGCTAGGATACTACTAGAGTCAAAATGCCTGCAGATCCCTATATTGGGTACCTAATGAGTTTGAACCAAAGCATGTAGTCATTCAAGTATCACTTATTTATAGGTTTCACAGGCAATCCAAAAGTAGAGTGTTCCTATTTGATTTTATTTGGTAGCTTATTTTTTGAGTGAAGGATGGCTCAAATATTTTTCCCATATAAATTCATGATAACAGAGTCCCCAGGCTCAAAAAATAGACTACTAAATCCTACCATACTGGAATAGTCTACTTTTGGCAGAGAAATCCTGTAATGCTATATACTACATTGAGGTTGAATAAAACCTAGCCTCTGACTAGAGAAAAGTACAATTTTAGGAGCTATAACGTATGTTTAAATAGTTATACAAGATAAGATGTGATGAGAACTATTTCAAAGGAATATACAATGATCTGAGAATTCTAAAGGAGAGATTATTTTTCTCTGAAGTTAATCAAGGAAGGTTCATGGAATAGGTAGCATTTGAAAGGTGATCTTTATTCTACATAAGCAAAAATGGGAGAAAAGAACAATGTGAGTTCCATCTTCTCATTTTTAGTTTTCTGTTTCTTCATAATTTTTTAAAGGATTTATTTATTTATGTATCCAAGAACTGTGGTGTAGGCCAGAGGTGCAGAGGGTGAGAGGATTCACCAGTGACAGAGTAGGGAGCAGAGCAGGCAGATCCACTGAAGTACACTGCTGAGGGGAACAACGGGCAAGGCAGGAGAGGTCTGCTGCGCCATGTGAGAAGCTCCCTGGCCAGGGATTGAACTTATGCTGCAGTGGCTCTGGATAGCTTCATAATGCTGCGCTTAACCCATTGCGCCACCAGGGAGGCCCAGTTTTCTGTTTCTTATAGTGAATAGCGCCTTTATAGTTTTAGAAATCTCCAATACAACGATAAGAGGAGGTGTGGCAGAAAGGAAGGTGGGATTGGGATTATTCTTGCACTTGGATTTTTATCTGTGAATTGCTTTTTAGATGGTGTTACTCTGATCACCAAAGATGAAGTCTCTGGAAGCTCTGTCACAGCTGAAGAAGCCAAAAAGGTACTGAGGATTAATTCCATGTCTTTAGATGAATTATTGCAGTGGGTACTATTTTCCTGATGCCCATTCTTCCTTGAAGAAGTTAAAGCTTTAAGGTACCTAAACTAGTGTAACCATTCTTTATTCAACCAACAGGGCAAATTGCTTCAACTGTAGCATCCTCCTGGGAGAAATTGTAATCTGATTCAGTTCTCTACAAGCTATGGTGATGTTTCTAGAACACTGTATGATCTGAGCTTCAGTAGCTGCAGAGCTCCTGAAGGCCATGGTACATACCAAGCTTGATCAAGACCCTGATTAAACTGTGAGATCTGTTTAGCCCAGCAAGTCCCACACTGTTATCTGAGGAGCTATTTAAAAAAAATTTAAAACAATGGATGACCAAGCCCCTCCCCGAAGATTCTGTCAGTCTGGGTGATGGGTCCTCAGCACGGTTACTCTGATGGCAATGCACAGTATGGTGGAGAAACTCTGGTGTTGTAGCTCAGATACATCTAAGTGTTTTCAGGAAAGGGCCCTGTGTGTGTACAGGTGCCATGAACTTTATATTGACAAACAGGTAGACCAAGGTCTCCCTGCTTGGTGTACTTGTAGGAAATCTGATTTAGCTGCAAGTGAAATACATGAACCAATCATTTAGCTCAGAAATCCTTCATTATACCTCCAGTTTGTGATGAAATATTAATGAAATTAAACTGAATAGCTCAAAAGTATATAGTTCATAACATTCAGCTTCAGTTACATCCACTGAGCCGGTAGCTGGCACAGCAGCTGGCAGCTGGCAGTCACGTACCAAACCTCTGCTCTGCAGTATGACAAGCAGTGTGCCAAATTGATGATAGCACAGCCCCCCACCTTCTAGAAACTTAAGCAGACGGTTACAAGGTAGGAGAGAAAGGCAAGGGAGGCTCAAAAAATAACTATACAGACACTAAGGAAGAGCGTGGTCTGGGGTTGGTGAGCAGCAATCTGTTCAGGGAATGACAGAAACAGAGCTAGAAATATGCATCGTATAGCTACATTCAAGCCATATTAAAAATGCCTGAAATTTTCAGCAAAACAAGGGCGTTTAGCAGAAACTGTAATACTGTTTGGGAGATAAGTTAGAAAATACAAGAATTTTTATAACGCACTTTGCCTGGCAGAAGTGTTTTGTTACAGTCCATCCTTCCAGGTTGTAAGAGCCCAGAATTTTAGAAGCATACTCTAAGACGCTGGCTTTCGTCTTAGAAGCCGATCCATCATGTCCTTACCTCTTCTGCCATGGTCAGTACTCACTCAGTACTGAATACTGTGGACTTGACAGCATGTCATGTAACTGCAGGGTGTATTTTTACTCATTATTGTATACAGTGGCCTGATGATATTTCCCCTTTGAATGGAGTGTATCATTCAGGACTCTCCAGGGATACAGACTTGGGCGGGAGGAGAACGGGGGTGGGGAGAGAAAGAGGGAGGGAAAGGGAGAGAGAGAGGATTTTAAGGAATTGGCTCATGCAGTTGTGGAGGCTGACCTATCTGAAATTTGTAGGGCAGACCAGCAAGCTGGAAACTCAAGCAGGATTCCTGTGTTAACAGTCTTAGGTCAGAATTCCTGCAGCTGGTTGGATGAACCTACCTACATATAGCGGGTAATCTTCTTTACCTACAGCCAGCTGATTGTAAATGTTAAAACCACATCTACAAGATACCTTTGCAGCATTCTCTAATTTGGTGCTTGACACACAACTGGTCACCATAGGTAAGTCGAGTGGATACATAGAATTAAATGACCATTATACAGGGTGAAGTGAATCAATCTACCTTGTAATTAAAATAAATCAATCCAGTAATTTAATTGTAGTTATCATTGCATTAAAAAAATTCATTCAGGTAAGACTTGAGTGCATAATACTATTTTTGAGGAAGAGGGGAGCACTAATCTGGAAAAGGTAGTTTTTCCTGCCAGCAATACATCTTATCCATAAAACTGTCACAGCTAAGGGAATCCAAAATATAGAGAGGAAATAAATCTAAGAAGAGATAATGTGCTTCTGGCAAATTACCTGAGGCTTGTTCTGTGTTGCACATATAGTATCTTATTTGGAATTTAAAGATACAGAGCCTAACCACCAGGAATTTTAATGTCTGATATAACCTACAGGGAGGAATTTCAGTTAATGACTAGGTAGGAGGTATCCTTAGATGCTTCTAGTATCAGCAGAACTGATTTCAGTTGGTTGTATTTTCAGACAGCTCTGGAAACTGTGCCCTCTTTGACTAGGGAGGAGATCCGTACACACGGTTGGACGGGCCTGGCGGTTCTCATCCACTCCCGTGTGTGCTCTCTTGCCTGACTCGGAGATTAGGCCTTTGTGTTTCCTGCATTATCACATGAGCCCTTTATTTTCTTTTTTGGAGTCAAACTTAGTCCTTTGCCTTTTTAGTGTTTTAAAATTGCCCCGATTGGTCTGGGGAGAGAGATGTGAACGGAAGAATGCACATACAGGTGATAAATGGGGAGAACTCTGATGAGAGTGAGGTTTTGACTCAGGAAGCTGATTCCTTTTAATAGGAGAGACCTGCTTCAGCTATTTTTTTTTCCAGGTAAGTTAGGGATGCATAATTATTTTTGATCATGCACTGAAGCATTCATTTACATGGCCGTGAAACCAAGTATTAAGCCTAGTCACTTCCCAAATAATCAGTTAAGGATTCTACCTATAATCAGAGAGATTGAAGAGCAGGCCTCACAGCCCAGTTAATTTTTTTCAAGATATTTACCATAAGTTATTTAAAGTTAGCAAGCTGTCACATTATTGCTACTGAACATTGATAATTTGAAAGGAAATAATTGCTCAGGGATGGACATTTCATTTTAAATGAAAATTAAACCTTAACTTTATACTTGTGTATCCTAAGGAGAGCAGTTTCCCTCCTGTGTAGATTTTATGATTCTTTGAGAAATGTAGTTAAGTCAGCCTTGCTGCAGAAATAGAAAGTTCTTCTGTACCATAAGTTTAAATAGTCACTTTCTTTTAAGTTTACTGCTATCTCTCATTTCAATTTGAAGCCTAGACATAAACATTATCCCTCTTTTACATTCATTTATATTGTCATTGTCACCTGAAAATTCACCTCTTCTGTTTCTAGTTGTTAATGTTAGACTTGCAATTAACATTCAGTGTTTGGTAAAGTTTACATAGCTCCTTTGTGCCTTCCATCCGTCAGTTCATTCTCAAGGCATGGCATGGGTGGGTAGGAAGAGAGGCTGTTTATCTGGCTCATTCCAGGAGGCTCTAGGCCACAGTCAGCGACAGACCTGGGGCTGGGGAAGGTAAGGGTAGACCAGTTTTGACAGTTGCAACAGATTCCTGGTGGGTAGAGGCCAAGGGTATTGCCAGACAGCCTACAGTGCAAGGGACAGCCCCACGCAAAGAATTGTCTGGCCCAAAGTGTTGATAATGACGCTGTTGAGAAGCCCTGGATTAGAAGAATTTAAACAAAACAGATTCTTAAGTAAGGCAGAAAACATTTGACTTTAGTTGTATGGAATTTTATTAAGCTATAAAGAATCCTAATGATCTCCTAGCCAAGTTTTTATTTTTAAAACTGAAAACTTGCAAGGAAGCCAGATATATAAAACAGATAAAGGCAAAGCTCCGAGATTGATGGGCAGGGGAGTCGCAGATTGGAATTACCTGTGCCCAAGGGACTGGAAAGAACCTGTAGGACCTCAAGTAACAGTACCTGAAAAACACTGATCTAGTACAAATTCCAGGTTTTATAGATGAAGAAATTTAGCACACTGAGAAGTAAAATGGCGTGTCAGGAGATCTTATAGCATGTCACTGGCCAGGAATCCAGTCTGGGATTGACCCCTGTCCTCTTTGGACTCCATATTGAGAACACAAAAGTGAAAGAGTATCTCTGCCCTGGCTTCGCGTAGTCTCTCCAAGAGACTGGGGGTGTGAGCAGTCACTGGATACCAGCTCTGTGGAGGGAAAAATCATCTTTTTAGCACTTGTTTTCCTCGTAACTACCTAATCTAGCCACCTTTGTTATTGTGGACATTGACTGATTTTCCACCTTAGCATGATACTCAGAATTTAGCAACCTGTTCATTGTACAGAGGTGATCTAGAGAGGGGAAGTTGACTTGTTCAGTGTCTCATAGCAAGATTGTGACTAAAATTCGCTGGATTCCGGACCCCTGAACTCCTGCTGTAACCCTCTTTCCACCACTCCATGCCTCCACTTTAGAATGTCGCTAGCCACATCTACCTAAAGAAAAGATACTTGTGCTCCCTTCTACAAGTGTACACCCAGTTTTGTGTGTGTGCATGTGTGAGAAGTCCCCAAAGCCCTTGTAATAATAAGATAAAAATTTACAAATCATTTCTTGAAAACAGTTGTCTCTAACTAGTATTTCCTGCTGGACCCCGTGATATTTTCCTTTGCTTTTCAGCTTTTCTGCCTTAAATTCCTTGTGTAGGTCATCTGTGTGTTAGGACCAGAAAAAAACACTAATGAAATTATCACAGTGTTACCTTGTATTTGTTTAGAGTTTGATACTTTTAAGTTACAATTTTAAAATTATTATTGAGGTAGAATATATATACAGTAAGCACACATATCTTCATTGTGCAGAATTCTTACACTTCATTGATGAATTCTTACACCTGTCTGGATACTGGATACCCACCATTCAGATAAAAATACAGAACATTTCCATCACCCCAGAAAGCTCCCTGTACCTTTTTCATCAGAAACTCCCTGTCCCCCAAGGTAACATCTGTTTTGACATCTGTCATTTGACAATAGTTTTGCCTGTTCTTAACATTCATATAATTGGAATATGTCTTTTATCATTCATTCATATTGATAGAGTCGTTCATTCTTTATCATGGCGGTATAGTACTCCTTTTAATGATGATACCACCATTTATTCATCCATTGTCCTAATGCTGGACATTTGATTATCTCCAAACTTTAGCAGTTATGAATAAAAATGCTATGGATCGTCTCCATGTCATTTGGTAGACCTATGTTGGGTCTGTTCCTAGGAGTTAGAACATAAAATCTAGGATATCACAAAGCATTTTTGTATACTTTATTCCAACTGAGATTCAGCACAGCACCACCGGATAGAATGGGAATTAGTAGTATTCCTGGGGATTTGTTTGTTCGTTTGTTTGTTTGTTTGTTTTTGAGGAGAATTCGTTATAGAGAAGTCAAACAGCTGGCCTAGGGCTCCTGACAATCTGACAGAGCTGAATTTATGCTCCTGTTCTCCCACACTGGGTTGCAGGAT
This sequence comes from Scalopus aquaticus, assembly GCA_004024925.1. Lineage (NCBI taxonomy): Eukaryota > Metazoa > Chordata > Mammalia > Eulipotyphla > Talpidae > Scalopus > Scalopus aquaticus. The sequence continues at coordinate 89,367 of PVIJ01003593.1, forward strand.
TTCTCTGCTGCACTGTGTCACCTTTATAGTATAAAATGAACTATAGGCAGCATTAATGAAACATAATGTATGTCATTTTAGATAAAATGCTTGAAAAGACTTTTCTTCTTCCTGAAGTTTTTACCCGTCTGGGTTATGGGTGAGTCTTTGGAATCACCTGATGGTCTTGGAATCAGCCTGATGGCAGCCATGTGTTTTTAACTTGAGGTTAGTGCGGGCTTGAGCACAAACTTGAGTGTTAGCTTTTAGTCTTATGGAGGAATAGGACCGGAGCTTTCACACCAGATTACTCTTCCCTTTTCTCTGCTTGTGGCCAGGATTGAATTTCAGTGCACTTGAAAAGTAGTGGTTTATCCAGTTCATAAAAATATCTAGGTAAGGAGATGCTTTCTTGGCAACCCCAAGCAAATGATTTTGGTTTAAGGAAAGGAGAGTGTCACATAAAAGTCCTTTCTATTTAGCCTCTGCTTTTTCATCATACTGCAAAGAAAAAGCGCATAAGATGAGAATTGATTCCTACCCTTTCTGATGCTTTCAAGACTCTGGCTTTTGTTGAGAAAGCAGGCCAATCCTTGAATTTGCTGTTGTTTTTCTAGCTTCTGTATCACTGCACAGCCTGGAAATTACTTGCAGTTAAAAACTCTGATCATGAGGAGTGATGCATGTGAGAGATCAGCCTTGCCTGGGGCTTTGGGAAGGATAATGGATGGCAGCCCAGCTTTTAGCCATAATTTGCTTACGCAGAAATGTGAAACAGATCTGTCAGGAAATCAGTTGCAGATGTTTAGCACTTGATGGAAGTGAGTTTGTTTGCCACTGCTCCTCTCTTCCTTGGAACGTGGCCTAGAAGCAGAGATGTGCCATTTGTGTATCCTGTGGTCATACTGTGCAGTATGAAAGGAACTTTGCAAACAGGGAAGGGATGGGGGGAACTGGTGCTTTTAGAAACTGCCTGCCAAAAAAAAAAAAACAGATTTCCTAGATTCATCAGGAAGTACCTACCATGTCTCGGGTACTAAGGGGTAATGAAAGAGGCAGTGGACTACAGAACCATTGAGCAAATGGTTTTGTGTTTGGAGATGCCAGTCATTTGTGGCTCCACAGAGGTTTATGGTAAAGGCATAGCTCTACTTATTCTCTTCACTTCAACTGGATAAGTGTTATCCTTTTAGCCCTATACTCCTGATGTAGGGGAAATCATATGGGGGTTAATGATGAGTAGAAGAGGAGAGGAAGAAGATAAAAATAATTTTAATAGTAATAATAACTAGGAAAATCATACGTGAAGATTAATTTGGGAATCTAAGTGAATCAGAGTTTGATCTTAGGACATAAACCAAGTATATGTGTGAATTTCTTGTTCCTTTAACTTTATTTGGTTCTCAGAATCTTTATCACTAGTTGATCAGAATAAACAAATAGAATTAATAATGCTGGAGCTGCATTACAGTTCTGTTCCAGAGTGAACCCCCATTGCTAGCATTTTCTGTCTCTTAGACCATTCGTTCCCAGCACTAAACAGTCTAGTTTAGGTCCAAGAGGAGTTGCGGAAAGATCCGTAAGTATTCTTAGAAGAAGGTAAATTTCTGAATTGATGTTAGTGAATGGTGAGGTGACGTTGACTGAAAAAGCCAAGGAGGGACCTTGAATCAACAACAAACTGTCCTGGCCGTGTCCAGGGTGCTAAGGGAGACTTTGCCCAGGGATGGGGTAAGGCTGCCAGTTGCCAATTTGTTTTTTTTGGTGTGTGACTCTTTCCACATGAAGGAGTGAAAGGACATACAGTGCTTGTTTCCTGACTCTCTGCACATGGCCTGATGTTTAAAGGATGACTTTGATTTGTGATTTGTTAAAGAGATATGTTTTAGTCTGTTTATAGGTTTCAGGGGCTTTGATTATGTCCGTTGTACCATAAAAGTAAAATGAATGTGTAGGGAAGCTCGTTTTTGCCATGTTTTCATGTTGAGAAAGTGAGAAGAGTGTAACCCCACTTTCCACTCGGGTGGAAACAACTACAGGAGAGAAGGAATGGAAGGCTTGTTCCCACAGGCATGCTCCATGCACGCGACAGAGGAATGCTGACAGGGACAGGCTGTCTTTCCACCACCCCCTTTAAAAGCGCCTAGTCCAGTAGTGGCTCTGCTACCATTTTAAGTATTTAAGATCATCATCTGGTGTTGGGGTAGGTATGTGATTAATAGGAAATAGCTATTAGATGCCTTGAAGGAAAAGAGTCTCTATTACTATCCCTTGGAAGGACAGGATGGAGAGCAGGAGTGTTCAGATTATTTTCACAAATACTCATTTTCCTTTTAAAATCTGAGTTTCATTCTGAGAGCTTTACAGACTTCAATTCAGCACCCTTGATCTGCCTTTTAGTATTTCTGATACCAAACAGAAGCATTCACTAGAAGATTTCGCATCTTCCTTCCTGTTTTCAAACAATTTCTAACACAAATTGAAGGATTTCCAGAAAAAGTATTGGAACAACCCCCTAAGTTCACTCGTTTTTGTGTTTTCCTCTCTTAGAAGTTCTTCCTTTTTCTTCTTTTGTTCTCAGTGGAACTGAGGAACAGACTGTTATAACTTTTAAATTCAGACATTTGATTCATGTGGTCCCTTCAGAAGAGATCAGTACATACTAGTTTAGGGAGTTTGGTTTTTTCCTTCCCCAATCAGCTCACCTATCCCCTGTGGAAGCAGAAATGGCATGTGGGGCATCCACGGTGCCTGACACAGCCCCTGCCTGTCAAGCCGCATTATTTCCTCCCTTTTCACATTCTCTGGTGCCCAGTTAGCACGCACTGTTCACCCTCTCTCATCCAGTACCAGATGAAGGAGGTGACATCAAGATGATGTTTCTTTTGGTCCATCGCTGGGAGGCTTTGCTAAGCAAGCCTTCTTAGACTTACTTGTGGCAATGCTAGCAGATTGATCCTCCCTCAGAAGAGGGGGGAATGCCATTTTGATACCATGCTTGCCTCTCTATTCACAGTTTCTGGCCCCCAAAGAAAACCCAAGTGAAGACACTGAAGCCAAATTTGAAGAAGGTGGCGATGTGGATGACTTAGTAAGTACTTTTAATATATACCAGGGGTTCCAGTGATTGGAATCATCTGAACTATAAACAAAGCCACAAAGGCCGCTTATCATAGATGTATTTCATGTTTTTGTTTTAATTTCTAACACACCAAAAGCTCCCGACACTATTATTTATTGCCATTATACATTTAATCAGGTAGGTGGTTCATAATGAAAATTCCTGTGCTCTGTGGTTTCATTTATATTGTTTACTCAGGTTAATCTTCTCTTTTGAAGAGCCAAAAAGTGCTATTCCTTTAGTAGCAAAATAACTTACTGAAACTGTTTTAACATGTAATTTGTGTAGCTGACAAATAAATGCAGTCTCTTAAGGTGCTAATTCTTAAATATTCTCAATTAGTATAAACAAAATATACTGATAGACATTTGGGAACTTCTCGTCCTCATCACACCATTTCTGGATGCCTGGGAGGCTGCGAAAGCGTTGGCTCCTAGGCATCTTTTGTGTCCGGAAAATTGCTGTCTTTAAACTTCACATGACAGCTGTCCAGTAAAAACTTAGAGCCTTTTTGTGGAGAAATTCTTAGTATTGTAATGAGGAGCTATATTTGGTATTGAAATCCTGAGAGGGGGACAGTGAGTAAATATATGCACCCGTGACGCTACCAGAGGCGAGGGCCATTGCCCCTAAACTCTCGCCAGAGACGCAGTGGGATGGAGTGGGCCAGGCTCTTCTCTCACTTTGCTGTCCCTGTTCACAGCTGGACTTGATATGAGCATGGAGATACGAGGAATCTGCAAGACTTGCCATCCCTGGGATGCTGGGAGCTCTGCCCAAAACAAGCTGGAGGAGGCCATTCAAGGAGAACCGGAAGCTCTGGAAATGGTCCCTGCAGGTTATGCAGAAATGAATCTCTTTAAATTCTCTCTAGAATGAATATATACTCAAATAAGAAATAATTTAGACCCCATACTGGTTTATTGTTATTTTCTGATCAGTGAATTGATTCTTTTGTGGTCTTATTGATCTCGGTATATTATCTACATCATTAGAAGTTTCTGGCAAATGGAGTTCATCTTGACGTGGTATATTGGCAAGCCCTCCTGAAGTAATCTCATGGAAAACTATAGCATAGTTGGTGGTGAGTTTCTCAGTCTTCCCCAGTGAAACTGAGCAAACCGAGGGGAATCACCCAGTTGGTGGGTCCTCACTTGCATGCTTATAGTTGCGGGATATCACCCAAAAGCAGTGAAACAAAAGTGTGAAACATCAGTAACCATGTTTGTTTACACAGGGAGTGAGAAAAAGGGAGAGAGAATTCACAGGCTGGCATGTGGCCAGATGTGTCTCTCCTCTCCCAGACAGCATCCACTCGGCAGAGACTGCGGTCCAAGCCAAAGTCTTATGTGGCCAGCTGATTGCTTTTCCAGAGACACCCCCAACACATACAAGTGGTTTAACTGCCAAAAGCCTGCCACCTCTTTTCCCATCAGTCCCTGCTTAGGGGGTGGAGTTTGGAAAGGTCCATCTTCTACCATTGAGTTGACAGCGCCACCCACTGGTTGCTCCTCACTGTTCATCTCACACCAGGAGGTGTAATCCTCCCTCCACCGTCCCAGCTTAGCCTGTCAGTCCACGGCATTTGTTTCCTGCCAACAGAAAGCTGGGGTTGGAAAATCATGGGTAAGACTGACCCATTTCTCTTTTTATTCAAGTTGTTTAGTCACCATGTTTCTTTGGCTGTAGGGATGGATGGCTTTCCTTAAGCAAGGTGCATGGTTTGCCTGCATATTTGTTTTAGGCAGTGGATCATGGTGATGTCTTCAGAGAAGAGAGGCTCTTTTGGCTCAGCCTCTGACTTATCATTTAACTTTAAAAAAGGGAGTGGGGTGGGGTGCGAGGACAGATATTCACCAGCGGTAGCCGAGATCCAGTCATTTCATTGCTCTCTTCCTGCGGATCTAAAGTGAAAGTTGGGTTGTGTTAAAGCGCTTCTTCCTTGATTTCCCAATCTTTCCCATCTCTCCCTCATTCTCCTTTGCTGTCTTCTCTCAGTGATGTTTCCTTTCCTAAAATAAGAAAATTACAAAACCCTCGGTTTTATCTTTTCCTGTCCTCATTCCATCCCCAGGTTGGAACTCCTTGATGTCACAGACTCTTTGGTGCCCAATCTCCCATATCCTCAGCACCCCCACAAATGGTCATTGATTCACTTCATTTTGCAAGTGTAGCCATTAAAGTCATAAATGACTTCTTCCTATGGATCGCTGCTTATTACTAATTGTCTACAAAAGAACTCTTTAGTGCTGTGCTGAGAATTGAAGGCCTTTGTGGATCTCCGCATCGTTGTCATTAGTCAGCTGAGCAGCGAGAGAGGAGCATTTACTGGGGGCCTCTAGGATATCTCCTACATGCTAACACTTTTTGAGTGAGTCTCAACGTACAGGTACCCATTTAAAGCAACTCCAGTGGAAGATGCCAGATCTAACTGTTTGGGTGGGTGGTTAAAGCCCAGAAGATGTTTGTGACTTGGGTAAAACTGAGGCATTTCATAGACTTAAGAGGGAACAGCTTTATTCTCTAAATTCTACATTCTGATCATATCCTCCTGGCAACATGAGTCAGTTCAACAAGCATGGCCCCAGATGGCAGTTTGAGGAATTCCTTCTTGGAAACATCAGTCCTTCTGTCAAACCAGAAAAAAATTGTTAGTCCTTTAAAAAACCTCTGATGCTTTTCTGCTTATGTTGTACTAGTGGGATTATTTGTCCTTCCCTAGCCCCACATTTTTTTATTTAATTTTTAAAACTTTTATTTATTTTTATCAAATTAACTTTGCATTATACATTGTTTAAGTCTGCCTAAATTATCTGAGTTTGACAGGCTAGGGAGAGGAAGGACCAGATTCGCCCTCTAACTCTAAATCCGTTCGTGAAGGCGCAGTCCTCGTGCTGTGTGGCATCGGTCAGAACGTCCTGTTTTGAGTACGGGCATCTCGTTTTTGGATGGACATGCCAAGAAAGGGCCAGTGTCCCTGAAAAGAGATTTGCAGGTCTTCAGAACCTCCCAGGGGTTTTGCCAGTCGTGTCCTGGGAGAGCGGCAGGCGGCGCAGTCACTGTCAGCATGACTGGGCGTTGGCCTGTGGGTCCCACAGACGATGGGCCTGACCTTGGCCCTGCACCCCAGTGTTCGTGGTCACGGACATTTATTCACTCAGAAGAAGCAGAGGGAACCCGAGTGAATCTTGGAAAATTCTTCAGAGCACCATGTTGGAGATACACAGTTTTACCTTTTTTTTTTTTTTAACTAGTTTTTACCTAGTCCAGGATGGTTTCAAGATGAAATGGGCTGAAAGTAATGTCTTGAAAATATACACACTGGCTTTGTAGCTAATTTTGTTTCCAGCCCATCCCACTGGCTTCAGTCTGTATTGTCTCCTTCTCCTTGCCCAGGTACTTTTGGTTCAGGATACAGACTGTAGCGCACTCAGAGCAGGTCCCGAGAGGGGACGCTGTGGGTGGGGCAGAACACTAGGCAAGGCCAGATCTGGGATTGAGTTCTGCCCCTGCCACTTGCTGTGTGGCCATTGTCAGGGCGCTAAACCTGGTGTTACTGAGGAAGAACATGCCCATGAAGCGCTTTGTAAACTAGAAAGTGCTCCACACAAATAAAAGCACTGTGGGGTTAGGAAAACTGAAATGGAACCGTGGGCAGAGCTTTTGGAGAGGTCAGTAGGTCGGCCGCTTGCCTTCGCCCTCATGTTTCTTTTGAACCTTGAGTGTTCAGTGCTGATTATTATAATTATCTGTTGCTTTGGGACTTAGGTTTTCTTACCTACTTATTATATGAAAATTAGATTCTGTGTGATCAAAGGTAGAGAGATAGGACCAAGATTAGGGTTTGATAAGAAGACCAAGCATCCCAATTTACTTGGGAATTGTTGTCCTGGCATAATTTATAGTGTCCTCTTTCAGACTCAAGGTTTTGAGCACTTTAAATTAGCTTCTAGGGCTTCCCTGGTGGCGCAGCGGGTTAATAAGCGCTGCGCTGTGGAGCTGTCGGCAGCCACTGTGGCAAGAGTTCAATACCCAACTGGGGAGATTCCCACATGGTGCAGCAGACCTGTCCTGCTGCTCCCCTCAGCTGTGTATTCCAGTTGATCTGCCCATTCTGCTCCCCACTCTGTCTCTGGTGAATCTTCTCACCATCCCACACCTCTGGCCTACACCCCAGCTTGTATGCATAAATAAATAAATCTTTTTAAAAATAAAATAAATTAACTTCTAAATCAGGACCTGAGCAATGACCATATCCTGCCTTTCCTTCTCCCGGAGCTAAATACACAAGGAGCAAACAGCAAAACGATCAGCATAGGAACAGCTAGGTTGTAAGTCAACTTAAGTTTGTAGTCTGTTCCTCCATCCAGCCCTTAGCAACTGGCTGCCAAGCGTGGCCTGAGCAGGAGCATCTTATTGGGCCTGCTTAGAAGAGCAGACCCGGCTTTCCTACCTGGCTGCTGCCATGAGAGAATCTCTTCCCCACTAAACAGTCACTTGAAATAGCTCTTTCTCACTAATGCATTTTAGAGTTGATTAGTGTAGAGGCTTCATAGAAGTGCTGTGAGCTGTGACCTGCTCGGGCGAAACAGGCCGCACGCAGGGCAGTGAGGCATCTCTGGGCTATGTGGAGGGGCCTCACTGTTTAAACCTAAAGTCAGTCAAATGTCAGTGACTGTGAATTCTGCTTTGCCGTAGGCCACTGTGTGCACCCCTGTGCCTCCACCTTATGATCCAAATCAAACTTTGTGTAACCCCACTTTCAAAAGTAAGAACAAAAATTAACTCTATTCTTGAAATTAACTGCAGGCAGCAGCTCAGCCAGGAAAACACAAAAGTTAGCATGTGTGACATGTTTGTCATCGCTAGTTATTTTAAAATAGCCTTCTACGCTGTTGGGTTTGAATTGGATGAAATAAGGGGAGCAGACCCGAGCCCGCACACTGTCAAAGATGCACGCACGCTCTGCGTGGGCACGTGCTTTCGTTGTCTATTCCGCAGGATGCTGGATCTGTCACTCGTGTTCACTCTTTATGCTCCGATGAGAGTTCTCTGGAGATTCTGAAAACAGGAAAGTGATTCCTCTCTTTACTCTGGTGATCTGTCCACTTAGATTATAGTCAGTCCTTTCCAGAGCAGAGGTGAGGGAGTGGTAAGTTTCTGGCAAATCTAGGCGGTCTTTTGTAATGTGTGCATGACTTCTCTGCCCTCGTGAGAACAGAAGGTTGGAAAATAAATTCATTTTCTCTTTAGTTTGCATTGAAAGAAATAGGCAGAGTGGGGGTACGGGGAGGTAAAAGGAAGTCATAGGCATTTCCCATGTTAGGGGGTATAAGACCCCAGCAGCTCACCTATGCAACTGTCTGATAAGGGTAGAAAAACTCAGCAGAAGCTATCCCCAGTTTGACCTGTCATTTCTGCAAGAACCCCTTTTGTCAATACTGGGTCCCTGTGTCCTGTGTGCCAGTGTGAGTCAGAGATGAATGGACTAGAACATACTTGCCTCTGAGGCTAGAGGCTGTCTGGGACCAGACTAAAAGCTGAGGGTTGAGATCTGTGCAGAGTAGTACAGAAATACCATCCACTCCTGATGGTTTTTTCTTTTGCTCAAAGGGACAACGTAATGCAAAGCCTGTGTATTTGTGGCTTGAAGTTTTCACAAGTGTACAGAACTGAGAGAGATGCAAGCGCTGCCTCCTCTGCTGCCTGCAGCAGTGGAGCAAGGTCAGTGGGAGGCCATTCAGAACACTCCTGCAGGTCATCCAGAGCCCACGTAGAAGAGCTAAAGTTGTTGGTGTTCTTCAAAGTAATTTTTGGAGGCAACATACTTGTTTTCATCATTCATTTAAAGTAAACTATTGAGACTGTTTTGATCATTATTCATGAAGTTTGACCAGAGGTGACTTCACTGTTTTTAGATATCAAAAAATATTCTCAAAAGTTGGAAACCACTGAAGATATCCAAAAGATATCATAGACCCCAAAGGTAATTTGAGAAAAAGTTTTAATCACTAACAGCATAAGTAAATTTTTGCATAAACTATTTAAGTTTTCATTTCAAAGAGACCTTGCTTTCTACAGTCTCTCCCTGGTGAGGAGGCTTGCTAGGACTTGTGATTATTTAAGCAAATCTGTGAACTCCTGCCCCTGGAGATGAAGACTCACCCTCCATCTTTCTTTCCATTTTTAAGGGCAAATAAGGGGCAGGGAGGTACAACATGACCTTTGGAGGAGACAGAAAGGATGGGTTCAGCAGTCCACTTAATGTGCTTTTTTTAACCGCCAAAATATTATTAGTTATTTAAGAATTGAAAAAAATAGTGACCATTTTAGTTTTCATCCCAATCTTTCAGATGTTAAAATGCTGCAAAATCGGTTCTTAGGGCTGGTGAAATTGCCTGTCTCTGCATCCCCCACACGTCATGCATGGATATGAGGCCATTCAGAGAGCTTCAGGCTGTGAATTACGGGGCACCACTGAACACTGGCTTAACAAAATGAGACTCTATCTTCCCCAGATACAAGAAGCCTGGTACTTGTGAGTGCGGGTCGTTCAGTCCTGTCGTGGATGAGATTGGTTCTTTTGACCTCTCCTTCGTCTTGGTCTCGCTCCAAACAGGAAAGAAGGCAGAAAGGGCAGACAGCTGTGCTCTTTGTCAGGAGAAATAGCAGCGGCCCTAACACAGCAACTTCTTTGGGCAGAAACTCGACTCGTGTCCAGCCCTCTCTGCAAGGGAGACTAGGAAAGTGAAAGAATCCGTATTATTTCACCCATAGTAGCTCAGACAGTTCAGGGGGGAAAGGGGGAGAGAATGAGTGTTGGGTTAGCCACCCAGCAGTTTCAGTCACCAGTTCCTTCACTGGCTGGCTATATATACCCAGAAGTTTCTTTTGCTTCAAAACTGCCCTTTTGCTCTATTTATGGTTTATATATTGGGGGTTTCCTTGAGATTTAAAGTCATTTCATCGAAGTAATACTCTATGGAGTAAGCCAGGATTGCTAAACTGGAGCCCCCCAGCCCTTATGTCCACCCATCCTTCCATCCTGTGTCACAGCTAGAGATCAGGCAGAAATCTGCAGATGGCGCCGGAACAGTCCTGCTGTTTGCCGAAACAGCCTGGCCTCCCGGATTTGCAGGCCCTGCTCGGAGGCCATGCTGTGCCTCTCCACAGCCTTTCCCTCTCCCTGCACCAGCCCTTCAGCGCATCCTTGGGAGATACGTCCTTCCCGGTGATGGCTGACTCAGGCTTGGGCTCTGGGAGCTGGAGGGGCGCAGAGGAAGGAGTTTAGAGGTGGAATTTTAATTCTCTGATCCAGGACTTCATTTGTCTGCGGAGTCTTTAATTTGATGACTCCACATCCCTCTTCTCTCCCTGTGGGCCTGCGTTTTAATTTCTACCAAATATCATTAATAAAAGTCCAGTCTAGACTCTGGCGCGTACAGTCAAATCCTGTCTCTGCTGTCTCCTGGCTGTGTGACCATGGCCAAGTTACTCAAGATGAGGCTCTCAGGGGCCTCCCTGGTGGCGCAGCGGTTAAGTGCTGTGCTGTGGAGCTGTCGGCAGCGGCGATGCGAGTTCGACGCCCAGTCGGGGAGAATCCCACATGGTGCGGCAGACCTCTCCTGCCTTGCCCGCTGCTCCCCTCAGCAGTGTATTTCTGATCTGCCTGTTCTGCTACCTGCTCTGCCTCTGGTGAACCCTCTCGCCGCCCCACACCTCTGGTCTGTACCCCAGCTTGTATGTATAAATAAATAAATCTTTAAAAAAAAAAAAAAGGTGACGCTCTCAGCCTTGGCTGCTCATGAATGCAGCTGGGGGTCTGTAAGCGCTGCCAGGCCTGCCCCCACACTCCCGCCCACTCAGCCTGTGGCAGGGCAGCGCGGTCTGAGCGCCTCGGGTGATTCTGACACAGCAGTTTGGAAAGCCCTGGCCTGGGGACTGGGGTGTGCAGCCCTGCTGAAGCCCCCAGTGAGCAGCTTCTGGGATTCCTCCCCCATACTCCTGAGTGTGGGTCCCAGGGACAGGACCAGAGTGGGGGCCAGCCCACCTGCCGCCCTGGGTTAGCTGCCTCGCAGCGCATGGGGGATGGGGGCACAGAGCAAGCGTCGCAGGGGCTGCGGAAAATAGGAGCTGACAGAGCAGAAGCACTTTCCTGAAAAGGAAGAAAGGCCAGACAGGGTGCTGCGGGGAAGCAGCAGCGTGAGCAGCCGAGTGGGCGGCTGCTCTTAGAGGGGAAGGAGGGGAGATGGTAGAGGCTGGGGACAAGCGAACCCAATCTGACCAGTGGGCTGAGGGGACAGAGGGGCCTGGGGCCTGGACATTGTGCCTCACTTCCCCGGACATTTTAAGACCCAACAGGGAGGGAAGAGCGGTCCCCACCAGGGAAGGATGTGGCTGGGGCCGGGCTCTCGGCCACCTCTCCTCAGGCCCGGGCCCTCCTCTCTGAGGCAGGTCCGACAGCCTCCACACGCCTCCTCCCCATCCTGTCAGTATGCTGGTGCCACAGCAACCTGGCTGAAGTGCAGCTGATTGCGCTCCTCCTTTCCAATGCAGTTCTCCCCACGGTAGCTGCCCTGACCCCGCCTTCCAGTCTCCCTGCTCCCCGCTTTCCATCATGTCCCTCAGCCTCCAGGCAAGCCAGACCACTTACCCTTTCTGGACCTGCCTGAACTCTGCTGCATCCCCATCGGAACATCCTGCCCCCTCCTCTCTCTTCAGTAGATTCTTGTTCTGTCATGCTCTGTCCTAAATGCCAACCCCGCCAGAAAGTGTTCCCAGCTACCAAGACTAAAATTAATCTCACTTCAGTGCCCCTGCTGTTCTTGCATCTCTTTTATAGACTTCTCACTTCACAGGTTCCGGGTACTTGAGAACTTCTGAAAGGCTGCAAAGGGTCCTTCTGATCCTTGGGCATGCCCAGCGGTGCTGTGGACACAGCCCTCGAGTTTCCCTCCCACTCTGGGCGACATTTATCTCTGCGTCTCTGCCTGGAGGAGCCTGTGGAGGGCTCTCTGCGCCCCCCACCCTGTCTTCTCCTCCCGCTATAGCTGGGAGGCTTTCGGGGTCTGTGCCTCGCTGGCCGAGAGGACCAAGTAGAGAATCTTGCCTTAGTCTCTCCCTCCTCATCTCTCCCCTTTCACTTTCCTCCCTTCTCCAACCAAATTAAAGCCTAGTCAGTGAGGCAAGTGTTCTCCCCGTTGTACAATGAAACAGTCACCCCCAAAAGGAAGCAGAGGGAAGAGTGTGCGTGTCTCCTCCCAGCCTGGTATATGTATATTCTGACTTCTTTAGGGTCTTATGATATAATACAATATATATAATATAAGGGAATTATATTTGAGTCTCCCAAAAACCAGCTTCGGGTCATATTCTCCCCTTCCAGTCCCCCCATCAATGGTTGTCTTTTCTTTTCGAAAGAGCAACAGAACCCTTCACATGCAGAATGAAAGCCTTCACATGCAGAAGTTCAGCATACACAGCAGCAAGAGGTCAGGCTGTCCTTGAGATGCTTTTGGGGCAGTCTGGCGGAGTAGCCTCTGGAGTAGGAGCGAGATTACTAGTTTAGGAGAGGGGACACAGGGTCCGGGGTATCTCTGCAAGTCACCTAAGTCTATACATATAAGAATATGTATATTCTTAAAGGGGGGCAGGTGAGGAAACACCCCATCCCACCTCCCAGTACATACACACTGGACCAGAGTAATTCTTTATTTTTTTTTTTTAAAGATTTATTTATTTATACACACAAGCTGGGGTGCAGGCCAGAGGCGTGGGGTGGCGAGAGGGTTCACCAGAGACAGAGTGGGGAGCAGAACAGGCAGATCAGAAATACACTGCTGAGGGGAGCAGCGGGCGAGGCAGGAGAGGTCTGCCACACCATGTGAGATTCTCCCTGGCCGGGCGTCGAACTCGCATCGCCGCTGCCGACAGCTCCATAGCGCAGCGCTCAACCGCTGCACCACCGGGGAGGCCCAAGAGTAATTCTTTCTTTGTCTTACTGGGAGTCCATGTTTGGTCAGAGGACTCCACAGCTTTAAAAAGCTTAAGAACACTGGACTACACGAAGCCTTGAAGGTCATTTCTTGGTTTATTTTTATTCACTTCCTGCCACAAATATTTATGGAGTACTTACCATGTGCCAGGCACTGTTCTAGGCACATCAGTAAATAAAGCAGACAAATATCCAGTTCCCAGCTTGTCAGGCATTCGCTGGGAGCCGATAGGACTTTGAAACAAAGTAGAAGTCTTTTGTTAAACACTTTCAAGACATGAAACTTTCCTAGTTGTCACCACATTTCTGTACAGTAAGAAATCCAGAAAGAATTTCCAAATGCACAGAGACACGATACTTCCTTGTTATCCACAGTGAATTTGAAGGGAAAGCAGAACTTGAACTTCTAGCCCATCTCTTGGCATCAGTCTGAGTGTGACCCCAATTTCCTGCCTGCCCCCTCCTGTCTCAGCTACCCTTGTTCGAGACTCACTCAGCCTGACACTCTCCTCCCCCGCTAGCCTCCGAGCCGTCTCCTTTTCACTTCTTAGTGGCAAAAAGCACTGACACCTATGGAAGCAACCACAGAGATACGTGGGTTAATTCAAGGTCATCTTCATTCCCAAGTTATGCGAATTCCACATGACATCCGTTCAGAGGAGACGTGCACCCCCTTTCTTCCTGGTGATACTCTGGTGAAGCAATTTTTCTCCAGTTAGAAGTGATGTGAGGAATATAGAGAAAGAGGGGCTAAAGGGTTAGCATAAAAGTTGATTTCCCCAGGGGCCTAAAAGACCTCAAGGCCCCCCCGTTCATTGGTTCCTGTTCTGAGAAAGTGCCTGTCTTGCTTGCTCCCGTGCTCAGGCTTTGGGCTTGGGTAAAATGAAGATGCTCCTAATAAAGCTGCAACCACCATGTTATGGGAACAGAATGACCCGCCTGGACTTGAGTTTTGTTTCAGGGGCAGTAGGAGAGCAGTCGGGGGAGACGTGATGCAGAAACAAAGAATTTCTGTAGACCAGGGCAGTGGGTAGTTTCTTGGGTCAGGAGCCACAAGGAGCACCTATTGTGGCTTCACACGGACCTCACCTGCTGTGTCCCAAGACGGGGCTGCAGAGGGACGGGAGTGGGGTGCCCCTGTCTTCCCAGAGCCGGTGGGTTCATTCTCAGGGTCTGAGACGTTGCTGCCCCTCTGGGAAGGATGTAGAGCTAGGCACACCATCACCGTGGGCAGTTGGGGACCAGAGTAGCAGCTCCATTTGTGACAAGGAAAGCAGTAATGTCCCCCAAAATGCAGGGCTTCTGGGCCCCGGGCTGTGCCCCAGTATCTGTCTCACATGCAGCTTCAGACAAGAATGCTGAGAGTGAGGGGACTCTCCACACGGTGGTCGGCCATGGGGGTTCTTTGTGCCTGCGCCCAGTGGGTCAGGAAGAGAGGGAGGAGCCTCCTTCAAAGCCAACACCCCCACTTTTGGAGCAGTGGAAACCCTCTTCTGAGGACATGCCGGCCCTGCCCCTACCCACTTGGGGAACTTGAGGATCTGGTCGCCCCACTCTCCCTTCCCTTAATTCGAGTGGGCTTCTAGGGCAGGAGACTCCACAGGGAGCATAATGGAAAGGAAGATGGCGGGGCCTGCCCACCACGACCCCTGGCATCTGTCCCTCTAGGACCCATCAGAAATGCCGGGCTGGAAGATGCTCCGATTAATTGCTTCCCAGCCCTGAGATGGCACCTCATCGCCAGTCGAAGTTTTAATTAATCACGCCGGCAGATGGGCTGTCGTGGGCCCCAGCAGCCAGGGTAATGAACTCATTTATTATCAGGCTCCGGCAGTGGGAGGCTGGCCAGGCTTCTGGGAAAAGAAGAGAGACTACTGATGCCATGCCTAGGATACGTGCGACTTGGGGGGAGTCTCTGGAAATGTTCGGTGGCTTCACACCGTCCACTGGCCCTGAAGAAGGGACCTGAGGTGCAGCTGGGACATGGACTGCGGTTGAGGCGGGAGGAAGGAGCCTCGCAGCACGGTGCAATGGACGGTGCTGGGGTGCACCTGGCATCTGTGCCGCTTGCATTCACTGGGTTCATGAAGTCGGGGTGGCACAGGCTGGCCCTCACATGGAGTCTTAAACGGGCCTCATAAGATGCTTCAGTACTCTAGGTCACAGAGCCCAGGGCTCCGCCCCTCAGCCCTTGCTGTGTTCTATGCATTGGACTGTCTGGTTTATTTTCTGCAGTGCCCATGCCGGGCTGCGTGTGACAGCCCAGGGTAGGTCTGAGATTCTGAGCAGCACCCCCTTCTATGCAGCCAGTTTTCCTCGCAGTCCTTGCTTGGGGTTGTGTTACTCACCGCACTGGGGCAGGCAGGAGGGGTAACAACAGGACCACGACGGAGAAGCCAGCGCTGATCAACATCACAGCTCCCAGGACACCAGAGATCTCCTGGCCCCCCTCAGCTTCATGGGGCCGTGGGCGCAGAACCCAGCCCCTGTCCTTTCTGTGTCTCCAGGTCACCTGAAGCCCCTTCTACCTCCGGGTCGCCAGGACCCCTCCAGGCAGCCTGTGCTTTGTCCAGGGTCCCGGCCCTGCTGTGCTGCTCCTGCCCTTGGGCTCTGCCTGTGTCTTGTCTGCAGAGCAGAATCTCACTTTTCTCCTTCTAGTGTCGGGGTGGGGGACAACACCGTTCTCCGGCACCCCCATCTCCTGCCTTCGCCTGAACCGTGAGCCAGACCTGTGTTCACACGACGGAGCAGGCCCCGGCCCCTGCCTTTGTGAAAGGGCCCAGAGTCCCCTATTCTCTCTGAGAAGCTCGCCCTGCCTGCTGAGGAGAGGAGAATGACCATGTGCGCAGCTCAAGGACTGGAGCCTGAGGGCTTGGCAGATATTGCCCGGTGCCAGGTGAGGAAAGTAGTGTAATGCTGCTGGCCTTAGGGAACGCACGGGCTATCTGTGTGGGGTCTTGTAGAGACATGTACACAGAAAAGTCCCCACAATTACTGTCAAATGAAAACTCTGATCTTTAGTGCCAGAGAGGCAGTAGGGAGTGGTGAGGACTGTGTCCAAATGTAGTGCATGTCTCCTCTAAAAGGGAGAGCTGCTACTTGGGGCCACGTAAGAACCGTCATTTTTAGAGAGAAACTATGCATTCAGATTTTTACGTGAAATGTCCTGATTTTGGAAAATGGACTCAAAAGTTTGACATTTAAGTTGAATGGCTGCCCTGGACCGTGACCAGAACAACCCACAGTGGAGGGTGGTGTCCTGGGCATCACCTCCCGTCAACTTCAGTGTGAATGCACAGCCGGCCGGAGAGGTCTAGCACAGCGCATGGCAGCACCCGGGGGCAGAGGCAGCCTCCTCAGGACTCGGTGAAGTCCAGAAACCGTGAACCACAAAGGGGGAACACTGAACTTCCTGCCAGTCAACTGATGGGTGACTTTAAAGTTGGAGGGTTGGAAGGAACGTGACATGGAGGCATCTGGCGAGGAAGGGCAGAGCAGTTCCTGCTCTGACATCAGTTTTGTTTATGCCCAAGCTGCCCTGCGAGCTGAGAAGCGAGCCCCTGTCAGCAGATGCTGATGGGCTTGCTGGGCCAAAGGGACACGGTGAAAGGGGCTGTCAGTAGATCCGCAGACCTCCCTGGCTCGCCAAGCAGCAGCCCCAGGGGTTGGGACAGCGCCCAGTTCCGGGCCCCCATTGCCTCATCTCCGTAACATAGACGTAAGCAGTATCTCCTGCCTGTGTTGCAGCTGGACTGATTTCATGTGTGGAAAGCGCTCAGTAAGGACTTCCCTCCTAATAAGAACTCGGTGGCGTCAGTCATCGCTGCTGTCAGCCAAGCATCACCCTCAGGTGTCACAGCCCAGGTGCCATTACCTGAGCTGTGCCTAAGAGCAACGCCCAGGCTGGATTTGGAGTTCTCAGGTTGAAAACGAGTAAAATATCTCAAGTCCTTTCTATATCGATTGCATGTTGAAATGATAATGCTTTAACTAAAATGTATCATTAAAATTGATTTTACCTGTTTCCTTTTTTTAAATGTGGCCACTGCAGTTTAAAATTACCTATGTGGTTCACGTTGCATTTCTCTTAGACATTTCTGTTTGGCCTGGAACCTCAATGAAGGCCTGACAGAGTAGGCCCTCAAGAAATAAATGCTGAAGGAACCCATAATCGCCGTCACCGGGAGTGCTTTCAGGCCTGTGTCTTCTTGCGGGAGTCACAGGTCCTCCCTCCCCCTCCCCTGCACAGAACGACCCACAGACTCTGCTGTCGCGCCATGCCGCATCACGGAGGCCCGGAGAGAGGGAGGTGCTTGGGAAGGAGGCCCCGCCCCGTCGGCGCAGAGCCAGCGAATGGGCGTGCGCACACGACTACTTTGTGTCGCCAGTAAAGCCCTGGATGTTTATAAATGTGTTCCCAGGGGCAGGTGGAGATGCTCAGGGAATGGCAGTGCCCATGTCACATGGCTACTAGCACAGAATGGGCCCCCAGGGGACCTGCCATCCCTCCCGGAAACCTGGGCCCTCAAAGCCAGGTCAGGCGAGGATACCTGTCCCTCTAGGAAGCGCTGCAGGCCGTGAAGACGGAAATCAACCGTACCCCTATTTGGGGCATTTTGTCATGTCTTTAAGTAAAAGGGCCCTGGGGTGTTCTTGTAATAGTGATAATAATATTGAAAAAGCCAAAAGAGTTGGCAAGAGCCCTTTGGAAGTCTCTGTAATTGTTAACATTACTGATCCAGAGAGGCTGCCTGTTGGCACTTGCTAGGTTGTTTCTTCTCTCGGTTCCACTGACACACACACACACACACTGCCACCATCGCCGCCACCTTCTCTGCCACCGAAGTGCAGTCAGGGCCCAGGGAGCCACGTGCTGGTCAGGAAGCAATTCTGGAACAGGGCACTTAGAGTCCATTCACCCCAAATGTGAGACAGGTACATGACATCACAATCACACGCAGGAGGAGGGGTGGGACGGACAGAGCACAGCCCAGTCAGAAGGACACGGGTAGAAACAAGACAGGTGAGGACGAGGTTTCCCGCTGGGGGTGCTGGGTACTTTCTGGAAATGGCCTGAGTGTCTCCATCCTAGTCTTTCTTAGGACTGCAGGTGCTCTCCAGGCCACGCTCGTTACCAAGCAGGTGGGTGAGCAAAAGTGTGGGCTTCCCATGGGGTGGGCAGGGGTGAGCACTGACCTGAGAACTCACAGCAGAGCTGGACTGAGAGAGAAGCCAGACCTCCCACGTCAGACACCGGCATCTCCCGATAGCTCAGACAGGTCACTCCCTAGATGGTTGGAGGCACCAAAGGAGGAACAGGTCTCATTCTCACTCGAAAAAGTTTCGGAACTCATACCAAGACAGGTGATAACCAGCCTCAAGTGGCCAGGGCTGTGGGCAGTTCAGAGACTGCTGGAAGCAGGTTCTAGAAGAAAGTAGAACTGAATTTTAAAGGTGGAAAAGGATGGGGCCTCCCCGGTGGCGCAGCTGTTGAGCGCTGCGCTGTGGAGCTATCGGCAGTGGCGACGCGAGTTCGACGCCCGGCCGGGGAGATTCCCACATGGTGTGGCAGACCTCTCCTGTCTCGCCCGCTGCTCCCCTCAGCAATGTATTTCTGATCTGCCTGTTCTGCTCCCCACTCTGTCTCTGGTGAACCCTCTCGCCGCCCCACGCCTCTGGCCTGTACCCCAGCTTGTATGTATAAATAAAATAAAAATCTTAAAAATATATATATATATAAATATACTATTAAAAAAAAGGTGGAAAAGGATGGCATTTGACTGGGAAAGAAGGATGGAGCCCTCTGATTTGGGGGTGGGCACTGAGGCCTGGACACTTGGTGTGGTGGATGAACTGATTGTCCTTGATGCTCCCGGATGGGCGATGCCCTCGCGCTGCCTTTTAGACTTGGTCCTCATGCAAGAGGTAACAGACATCCTGGGGAAAAGGAAGCAGGTCGGACGAGAATTATCTTTTGGGCACGGCTGTTACCGGTGGCCTCGCCGTCTCACTGAGCCAACGGTGTTTTCTAATAAAACAGCTGCTTCTTCTCGGGGCTTCCCATGCAGTGATTCCAGATCGGGGTAGGGGCGGTGCTGAGCTGTGGGGGCTGGGTTTGGCCACCTGCCGAGAGCACCCACGGTCGCCTTCATCGTGACGAGTGTGAAACGAGGGCCAGAGTGGGGCGCGTGGAAGAAAGAACTGACATGAGGAAACGACGCAAACGGTGAAGCACCAGCAGGGACACTCCATCAGCCGGAGTCAGCAGGGCGAAGGCTGAGGCCCTGACACAGGGCGGAGACGGTGGCCCAGCCTTCCGGGGTTTGTGCCCCAGCTGGGCACACAGCCGCCTCAGGCCTTCCTGGGAATAGCCAAGGGTGGGAGCCAATGTGAATGTGTTTCTGCAGAGCAGGACATTTGGGGGAGAACTTGCTCCCCTGGAGAATGTATCAAGGCAAAGTTTCACCTGATGCTAACTCTGGAAGGGAGTAGCTGCCTCATTTCCCTCTCCATGCAGAGCAGAATCCGGGGCGCTGCGTTGTCCAGGAGAGCAGCACAGCTGGGTTACATCTGGCCACTTGCATCCGCTCATTCACTCCTGCTTTCATCCATCCTTCCATTCATTCATCCCTCTCGCCCTCTCCTTCCCCTCCTCTCCCGCCTGCACCCCTCCTGGGCAGTCGCTCCTGAATGTTGGAACCTCCTCTCTGACTTGCCCCTCTCAGTCCTCCTCCAACAGCCTCCAGAACCCCTTCCCACGCCCCAGACTGCTCTGATCCTCCCCTCTCCTGATCTTCGGTGTCTCTGCTCACCCTGCAACCCCAAGCAGCTGCCAGCAGCCGGCACCCCCTGCTGCACCACGCTCCCCCAGCCCCAGCCTCCCGTCATTCGCTCCCAGCTCGACCAGGCCACTCACGGGCCACATCATCTCACGCTTTGGCGTCTTTGCTTGACCTGAAACATCTTCCTTGCTCCCACAGTTCCTCACCGTGTGCCTGCTGAGACTGAAGTACAAGGACCAGGAGTGGTGGCCTCAGGTCCCACACATGCCTCCTGCTGCCGGGGGCAGGGGCACTGACGACTGATGAGCTCCCAACAGCTGCTCCGCTGGATCTGCTGCCACATTCCCATCAACGGTGGGCACCTCACCTGGGGGGACAGGAGATTGCTCCCAAGGGCAGCTTTGGCTCCAGGGCGCTTTCCTGCGCTGCCCTGCAGAATGAGGGTCTTCCTGCACAACCTCCCTCTCGCCCAGCCAGCGCGTGGGCTGGTGCTCCTGCCCCCTGCCCCTGCTGCCCATGAATCTACCGCAGCTCTAACCCACTCTTTGCACCGGCTTTTCCACGGCCTGAGCTAATGCGCCAAGATGGCACCACCTCTTCCCTGCAGACTTTCTTAGCCTCCCTCTTAGAACTGAGCCCACTCTCTCTCACCACCTCCCCTCTACCTCACACGTATCTTTGATGGTTGTATCGGTGTCTTTACTAGAAATATCTGTTTCTAGAACGGTCATCTCCCTGTCAGAAGGCTCCACGACACCAGTGAGCTCACTGTTTTGTCTTGTTAACATCCCTGCCTCATCTAATGCCTGCTATATTCAGAGGCAGCATAAATGTTTATGAAATGACTAAATGAGTCCTCTATTTATTCAGGTATCTGCTCCCATCGTCCCAACCACGGTAAGGTGCTGCGGACGGGAAGTGGATGACAGAGAATTCCTGCCTGCTGCGCCCTGCAGGCTCCTGGGCGGGGTTAGCCCTGCACTACTGTCCTGAGTGAGAATGGCCCTGCTGCTGCCAAAGTGGTGGGAGCAAAACCAAATAAGAATCCCGAGAAGACGTGGTTGATTCTCACTGTGGTGGAGGAAGGTGGAGGCGTCCAGGAGGCTCCAGCGTTCGCCCTGGGCCATGTGTGATCGCGGGGTTCAGACGCGGAGGGTGTGGGTAGAAAGGCCTTCCAGCCTGGAGTCGGCATTAGCAAGGGCACAGAGGGCGATGTGATGAGGACTATTCTGTTCATTTCATTTTAAAAAATTTCAAAAACAAAAATGAAAGTGTCTCACTTGTTTCATCTCCCCTGTTGTCCCTGCAGCTGAAGGAGGCTTTGTTTACTTGGTGCTTGTTTGTTTATGCTGCAGGATTCCCTGGGGTCTCCTTCTGCCAGGGAGCCTGGAAAGCAGCCCTCACTTTGTTTATTTTCAGTTTCTGCACCCTGTCAATCTCCTTGACTGACTTTCCCAAGTCACATCTGGCAGACTCGGAGGCCAGGACTGGCGCCTGGGAGACTCAGGGCATTTGGCTGGACAAGCGGGAGCCTTCAGCGGCCATCCCAGCCGACTCACCCCCGGGCGGAAGACCGACTGGCTCCCTCATTAGCGCCTAGTGGCTCCCCTGGGCCAGAGCCTGGAGTGGGCACGGGAGGGGCCGCTGTACCATCACTGCTGTTGGAAGGCATCTGGCTGCTGCTTGGAAACCCTGTCTGGGGGAGGCTTTGGAAGGGAGGAGAAGAGAAGTAGGAATGAGAAGGGGAACCAGCCCCCCGCCGCCAGGACGTGCTGGTCTGCACTGGCCAGCTTCTCTGGCAGCTTCTCCTGGGCACAACCAGAGCTGGGCTAGCAGGCGGCCACTGCCAAAGACACCCAGTGGCAGGTGCGCCTGGCACCTTCCAGCCAGTTAGTTCTTCTCTCCAGTGTGTGGTGGCAGCAAAAACTCAGCATTTCTAGAAACTCCGAGATCTGCAGAAGAAACCCTTGTTCAAGGCCAAAGTGAAGGTTCAGGAGGACCTTTGTGTAATCCAACTTGGGCTCCTCCTCCCTGCCCCTGCCCTCCATTAGATCAGCAAGTGAAGTCTCGACTGTAAATCTCCTTACTCTCCCAGAACCACGGAGACGTGGAAGCCCCCAGGAGCCCTCTACTCCTCCCCGCTGCAGGGCAAGCCTCCAAAGCAAAGTCCCAGGAAAGATGAGTGAGACTTCCTCCTACTCCTGTGTACCTGCTTATTTTCTTAGAAGATGTTAGTGACTGTTTTCAATGACTACTCCGTATTGCATTACATACGAAGCATAATTTTACACAAAGATTACAAGAATTCACTCTATGACTAAAATGCGAATAACATGAACAGAAAAAACTGCACATTCCCTGCTCTCATTCCCCCAGAAATAAAGAGCTCGAACCAGACCGGGGGTATCCACCCATATTCTTTTGCAATATGACATTTTAAAATTGAAATATGGGCAGGGTTCTTTATTGGTTCTTTGACATAGACATGCTCATTGAGCGTATATTTTTCACCTAACAATGTACCTTTCAGATCCGTCCCTATGGGTTTTTCCAGAACCAAGACCGTCTCTCTGACACAGGGCGGCCCGTGGTTTCACTGTCTCACACTGTCGCGGGAGGCTGTGTCCAGCTACTCGCTGCTCAGTGACCAAAACTCGGGAGACAGGAGTTGGTGGGCAGAAATCAGCTCCACTCAGGAGCTGGCACGCTCAGCTGAGGACATGGCAGACTATGTTTCAGAGCCCATCTCCCTAAATTGTGGAAAAGCAGGTACTTACAGGGGGTAGTCTGTAAGGAGGGGAGAGGCAAAAGGGGCTTTGTCAGCAGGGGTTCAGAGAAATAGAGTTTTCCGGGAACTCCATTTGCACCCTTTAACCTCCAAGTTTGGTCTTGAGCAGCTCTGGCCTGCCTCTGGCGGGCATGCTTTTTGCTAGGGTTAAGTGGTGGCTTAACCCGGGTCTTACTTCCACCTCCATTTGGTTTTGGTCAGTCTTGCTGGATTTCTGGCTCTGTCTGCAAGAAAAGATAAACAGGAGCAAATGGGGCACAGATGAGGAACTTAGGGACCCCAGGCCAACGACAGAACTTCATCACACCTGTGTGGACAGACATTGAGGTTTTTTCCAATATGTTTCATTATTTCTGATTCTCACCTTCCAAGCCATTTGAGAAGGCACCATACTCTATTCCTTCAGGAGATCTCCAAAGAAAGAGTCCCTGGGTTGAAGGTAAGTGCTATAAAGTCAACAGAACACTGCTCTCCAAACAGCCACTGATTTATCCACCTACCCCGGGCTGGGACAGAGGCCCGCACTGGCCTCCCAGGGTCCATTCTCATGTCCTTCTCCCTCAGAGCACTCCACAGCAGGTGAGAAAAAGATAAATAATCACTTTCCCAGCTCCTTCTGCAGCTATGTGGCTGTATGACACATTTCTGGCCCCCCCCCCCAAAAAAAAATGATGCACATGGAAGATTCTAGGAGTAGAAACATGATTAGGCAAGTTTTTGCTCTTCTTGGAATAAAGAAGGAAGTGCTAAGGCCACCTCTTCTCTGTGCTTCCCAGCTGTGAGTCCTATAATCCTGAGACGGTATAGTTCCAGCCCAAGTCACAGCCAGCACACCAAGGATGCCAGAGCAGAAGGACAGAAGGAGCCTGACATCCTTCTGTCACCCACCAACGTCCACATCCCTACCTGCGCTGGAGGTCTCACTACAAAAGAAAGATCCACACTCCATTGTTTAAACCCAGCTGGTTGGGTGTCTGTTACTTGGAGTTGAATGAAAAATTAAATAAAAGAGAATACTGGTATCAGTACCCCTTTTTGCTTGCTATTTAACCTTGCTTTTTTAAGCCTGTGGTAATGGTAAAACTTTCCAATTATTCTGTTGGACAATCAAATGATAATAGCTACATTGCAGCCACTGCCACCATTCTATGCATTTGCTCTGACTTAGAAAGATCCTAAAAGGCAAATGGACGGTCTTTGTTTTAAAGATGAAGATAGCAGGAACAGGTTTGCCAAGGAGCCTGACCTAGGAGCAGCTGCCATGGGTCCCCATCCTTAGAGTCAGGGACCAGAGTGGCTTATTCACTCCAGTAAGAACAATAGTAGTAGCAGGAAGGCGGTGTGTGGGGGTGGGGCAGGGCCAATGCCAGGGAGAACAGGGGATCTTCTGCCGTGGCCAGAGGGTCAAGGTCTTGCTCCCAACTCTGCCTCCCCCCTTCTGCTCTGAACCCTGCTGTCCTTACCTTTGTCCTGTGGCTCCTCGTGTATCTTACCCATGCCGAACCTTAATTTGGAGTTCTGATTATCAGTCCATCTACTTTTCACTTTAGGTCCTTTCACTGTCTCCCCTGATGCTATCTTAAGAAAAAAATTAAAAGATACTGTTTAAAAGAACATTCTGTGCATGTGACTATGTGTATTATCTTCCTATTGAATCATTGGATAACATTGAACAGATTCATAAAGATGATGGAGAATAAGAGTGGAAATGTCGCACTATGAAAACCTGGGCCTCTGACCATAGGAAAGGGAGGGGGCTCATTTCGGGTCTTTGGCCCCTTGACCCACATGCCGTGGATTTAACCCAAAGCTTTGGTGAGGGATGTAAGGCAATCTTTGTGCTCCTAATGGGGAGTTTGGGTTGTAAGTGACCTGCATGCAGCTTGGTCTCCTGTAAGCAAAAATGGAATTTATCAGCAAATATCCTGGGAAATCTAGTGGAGAAATGGACTTGGACATGGATCCAGGAGAGAGTGAGGGTCTTCTCTTCCCCATTCTTCACTTTCCATTTCTCTACTTGATCTTATCCTGAAGATACACGTTTTCAATGTGGCTGGAGCAACTTCAGGTTCAGTCCTACCCAAATAATCTGGTCTGGGTTCCCTATGGACAGAGAGTTTCTCGGTACAGGACAGACAGAGCTTTGACATGACGTGCACCGAAATGACCCGAGGAGTTAGAACAACATGAGGCAGCGCCTCAACCTTGGGCTGTGGAGCAGAGGCTCAGGCTCACGATGGTCTCACCAAGGCTCGCTCAGCGGGCCTCCACTCTCGCAGCTCAGGGTAGAGTCTGCTCCAGAATTTCTGTATCTCTTCCTGGGAGAGAGACAATAGCCGTGTCAGTGAGTGCAGAGGATCCGCTCTCAACAAGTCACCCCTTGAGAGAGCCGCTGGTTGGGACAGAAGAGGCGATACCCCAACTCCAACCTCTGGGCAGAGGCTGCTCAGCCCAGTGACAGCACAGGGCTCAGGGGGCCTGGCAGAGGCAGAGCCCATCCTGCCCCCTCCACCGTGAACTGGGTCCTCCCAGTCCAAGGGGCTGTCCAGCCCCCAGGCCCGACTCAGTGTCCCTTCTTAGGGACATCTGTCACTCACAGGGTGTGACTCTGTCTTTCTGCCTGGGTGTCAAAATCACACACATGTGAGTTGTCCTGGCTGAAGAAACACAGCATACCCCTCTCCTGCTCAGTGGCCATTGAAATCCCACCACACAGAGTCCTCTTCCCGCTTAAGAATCGTCTCTGAGCTGTCTGGTTCCTCAGGAGAGGGAAGACTGGGAGCTCTTTTATGGCTGGTCAGAGTAAGCTTGTCAGGCTCTTCATGAGAAAAGCTTTTGAAGACAAAAGCTGGGAGTGGAGTAACCAGACCACGAGACCCGCAAAGGTGGTTCTCTCTGATTTCTACCTGAGCTGGTGCCTCCCTTCCAAGTGGCAGTTTCTCACCACAGATTTTTGTATGAACACTCTTCAGGTTACCTCCAAATTTCTAGTGACACTCTTTTATGCACAGCTGTAAGAAGTGATATTTGGGAAGAGAAGGAATCTTGTTCAACGTCTGGGTTCAGTCAAATAGATTGCTGTAAGACAGAACAGGAACCCTGAGTTCAGGGATTCTGGAAACTGAGATAGAAAACAACTAGGAACACCTTAGGGTCTGAAGCTAAAACTCCTGAGATGTCTCCCCTTCCCGTGGGATGTGGGGTGGAGACTCTGAGCTGACTCCTGCTGACTCAGGGTCAGGGGCCACAGTTGGCATTTGGGTTACATCCAACTGGTGAAGGACTCATACGTTCTCCCTCCGCTGCCTCCTGACTCAGGATAAATCTTTTAAACCTGTGTTATCACTTTTCCGATAGGCTGCATATTGCAGTTTGCAGTGGTTAACGGCCCATGCTGCTGCGGCATGAATTCTGGTGCCACCATGTTTGGCTACATGGCCTTGGTGTAGGGTAAGTGAAATGCTCAGGCTTTTATGCCCTTGTTCTCTGTGGCTATCACCCACGGCCTTGAATGCAGAAGGTACTTGGGGGCATGGGCAGGGGCCACGCATGCCTGATGGTGGACACCTAGAGTGGGTGTGGGCATGCGTAAGTGCGCACACCTGGGCCTGGAGGCCAACGCTATAGGGCAGCATCACTCAGAGATGGCTGGGCTAAGAGAGGACGAGTGACAGCTGAAAGAGAGCCCACAAGAGAACGCCAGAGGAAGCCCAGAGAAAGGAGCGTGTAAGGATTTGCAGGGGGCCCAAGGTGCCGTCTCCCCGTCTGCTTCTTTCCCCTGCGTACTGTTAAAAAAAACCTGTGGGGATGATGCCAAGGGCACCAAGGTTCTCTTTTAAGCTGCCTGAACCGATGGTGACTCTACCTGGCCTCAGGTAGTTGCAAAACACTTGGCCAATTGCTTCACCTCCGTGCCTCAGTTTCCTCCCCTGAAAAATGGGGCTAATATAAAAGTTTCCAACTTCTGGGGTTGCTTGGGGAAATTAAGTGAGTTAATAGACATAAAAGTGTGACCCGAGGCTTGGCATCAGGAAAATACTTAATGTGCAGCTATTTTTATTATTGCCCCAAGGTAATCAGGAAAGGTCAGTATTAACAGTGGGTGCAGAGCCTGGGCACCCACTTTCTTATTTCACAGCTGCAGAGTGGATTATTCCCCCTCTGGCTGGGGTGCCCAGGAGAGTTCCTGGAGGTGCTCTGTGCTGGTGGCACGGGGGACAGCCAGCCTGGCTTCTGCTCCTCCCCTCCTGGCAGGGCCCTGGGCACACAGGAGAGACCACACTCACCAGCCCTGAGGGCACCAAGGTTGCTCTGTGTTCGGGGTTTCTCCATTCCCCAAATTCAGAGGACACAGACACAGGGTGAGCTGCTTCTCTTTTCTTCCCCAAACCCTCTTCCACACTGGATCCACTTCTTCGCTAAAGACCTACTGAGTCCTTGGGGTGGGACTGAGGATGACACTGAGGTGTTTTGGTACAGGGTTCAGGGTCACCCATTTAAAGGGGAGGGACGCACCCCAGTGAGCAGTGGTGGGGAGCATTATGGGTTACTGAGGTCTCAGCTCCCAGGCCAGGGCTTAGGCAGGGAGGAAGACTGCTTGGTGGATTCATGTTCCTGTGACAGGCTGATGGAGAAGGGAAAGGACATTTAGGGTGACAAGCAGGTGCTTAGCCAAACAGCTGTCCACCACCCCGAAACAGCCAGACCCAGACTCAGGTCTGGGGTGAAGCCAGCACTAGATGCTCGTCACTTAGTCTGCTTGGCGTCCAGCAATTGCCCCCCGCAGCCAAGCACTTCCCAGTTTCCAGGCATCCAGCACCGGGTGGAGATATGGGGAGGAGGCTTTCAGGCCTTTGCCTGACTGCAAAGCACCAGGCCCTCACAGGGGACAGTCATCCTTCCGTGCTTATTCCTGGTGAACACAAAGATGGGAGACAAGGCGGTGAGGAATAAAGCAAAACATTTTTCTCCCATCTATCACCTCCACACTGTAGTGATTCTTCTTATAAAGCACATCATTACTCTTGGAAATTGGTCATTGGTATAGCCAAACCATGCCCCTGCCCTCTGTCGTTAGATCTCATGGATCAAACAATAAAACTGCAGTAAATTATCTCAGAAAAACATTCCAAATTTTTGGTGGTTCTCTGTTCTAAAATGGTGACTGATTTGATTCTCCTGACTGACAGGGACAAGACCTCCTAGTTGTGGGGTCTTCCTAAATTTTGTGGGCTATGCCAAGAGCTCTCAATCTACCATACTGCACCACTCACTTGGAACCGGGCCGAAAATCTAGCCCCCAGATAGGACAATTTTTTATCCTTTTTTTTTTTTCTTAGAAGAAGAGGCTTCTATGAGCCCTTATGGCACCTGGCCCATTGTCCATGAGAATGTGGCTGAATTATGGCCATTGTCTTTTCAGAATTCCCCATTGTTCAGATACAGCCAGCTTTCTATCATACAGGCTCCAATTCAGCCAGGATATTATCTGGACATCACAAAAAAGGATTTTTTGTAAGATGGAGAAATAGTTTATAATTACTTGCACCTATTTTTCCCAATCTCCAGATTTTCCCTACGACCTCTAGTGATGATCTCCTCACATTGGCCTGACCCAGATTTCCCTTAAATTGATACCACTTGCCCTGCAGGAGAGGAGTAGACGGTGACAGCCAAGGCCAGACTGGCTGGGACACGGGCCCAGTTGCTTCGGCGCCCACATCTGTAAAATGATGATCACGATGCTATCTACTTCACCAGTTGTTGGAGCACCAAATGTGTCGATATATCAAGTACTTTATTTAGTGCCTCGCACATAGTAGGAGTCTTAAGTGCTACCTAGAGTCCTGTTCCAGGCATGGGCCATACCTGCGGGTGATATTCAAGTGACTTTCCAGCACAGTTTCAACCCTCTTCGCGAGATAACTCCGCAGGAAATCTAGATACTTGCCTGGCAGTGGGGAGGAAGCTTACACCCTGGAAGAAGACAGTGGTCCCTGGCTGCACCCCTGCCTAGTTCCCCAGAAATTGCATAAAATAGAAAAGCCCACTGGCTTCTGTGCCTATTAGCTCCACTCCCCCAAGCACACTTTTTGGATGTTGGGTTACCACCCTGTTGGGTAGAAAAGTTCAAAGTTGACCTTCCTGCTCTATGATTGACCTTGAGAGTCAGATGCATTGAAGGACGAGGAGGTATGCCCCTGCGTGCGGGAGGGACCCCCGTACTCTCCGGGACTGTCTTGTTCGTTCAGAAATATTTACTGAGCACGTCAAGTGTGCCAGGTATGGCCCTTTCTGGCATTTGCAGCAATAAACGAGACAGACAGGCCCTTGATCTCTTGGAGCTTGCATCACGGTGCAACAGAGTTCTGCTGAATTGTCCATCAGTCAGCTCTTCTGCAGCACGGCGTCAGGATGATGGCCCCGAACGACCACAGGAGTCTGATGCCCTGTGGACCAGCCAGGAAAGACGACACGACGGCAACGGCAGCCTTGGTGTGCACATTCCATCGCGTTTTCATCCTTTATGGAAAATAGATTCTTCATATAGCACATCTCTATTTCCCATAAATAATAAAACTGAACATCCCACTTCTAGACCACTCTGAAAAATAGGCATCGTTAACCTCCATGAATTATTTGTGCTGTTTTATTGGTTTTCACTTGTTTGCCTTTACCTTGCACGTGTCCTTTGGTCTTGCACCAACTATTATGCCTTCAATTCTTGCAGGAAGGAAGCTTCCCAAGCCTCAACCAGCGACCTGGGATCGAGGCCAGGTCTGGTTGAAGGGGGGTCCCGTCCACTGCCAGGTACATGTCCACACCCCATGCAGGGCACTGCCCAGGGACCATGGTCTGATTCCAAGTAGAACTGCCAGGAGGAGGCCCTAACCCAGCCCTGGCCTGTGGTTCTCTGAGCTTCTGTGAAATCATCAATGGGTGGAAACTTCCAAATCCCTCCCAGCCCTGAAGATCTCTGCTTCTAGATCATGGGCAGGAGGCTTGCGAGGATTTGGAAGTCATTCCTTGTTTTGACTTGAAGGAATTTATCTGCTCGGAAGCCAAGAAGAGTCCAGGAGTAGAGCTCTTCTCACACACACACGCACACACACAGGTACACACGTGTCCTGTCCCATCTGCACCCTCAAAAGAGCAATAAAAATGCTCCTGATTTCTCCACTTGGGATGGAGCAGACACAAGGAAGGGGGAAGGCAGCACTAACCCACAGTGGGAACAGGAGGGAAAAAACTCACAGACAGATGAGGACACTAGTGTTAGGGAAAGAAATTTTATTTTCAAGCTTTTAAGAGAATAATACAAACAACAGAGAGTTTTAAAAAACCCTAAAAACTAGTTAAAAAAAGTACTTGACAGTGTCCCTTTAGTACCCACCACGACATGGCCATTGTGCTGTGACAACGAGGAACTGCCAGTGACCACCCAGTGGCCCTGCCAGGCAGATCCGGGACTAGGGCCGGTGCTCCTGCCGCGGCCAGGCCGCCGTGCTGGGTGGGAAGGGCGCCAGCAGCGCCCTCAGGAGGGTCCCCAGCAGCAAGAAACACTTCCACTGGCCTCCACTCTGATCCTTGGGGCGCATCCAGCTCCCCGCGCCCCCCGGCCGCCATGGCAGCAGCTCTCTGCAGGGACCCTGAGGGGGGCGGCGCCTGCCCTGGGTCTGCATGTGCACGGGGCCGGAGGTGCACGGCGCTGAGTGCGTCCAGGCTGTGGTGGGGGCAGCTGGGAAAGTTGCTCCTGGGTGGACAGCGCTGGAGGCTGAAGTCACAGCGGCAGGACGGGGCCTGAGCTACCCATAAGAAACCTGTATTCCGTGTGTGTGTGTGTGTGTGTGTGTGTGTGTGTGTGTGTGTGTGTACATCTTTTGAGCCAAATCACCATAAAATAAAGTAACAAGGGCACAAAAGGACACCATCTCCAAACCTAAGCCCGCAGAGCCCACCTTAACCTGGGCGTCTGGTCTAGAAGGCTGAGAAGTGGGGAGAAGCCCCCCTGTGCACGCTCACGCCAACACCTCCCTCCCACACCATCCACCCCAGGGTCTCTGAGCTACCTCCGAGAAGGTGAACTCTGCCCACCCAGGCAAGCCCAGGGGCTGCAAAATCTGTGAGTGGCCCTGCCAGCCCACGGTCCCCTCCCCCTCCCATGCCCTACCCGCTGTTCATGGGGCGAGGCTCAGGAAGAGCCCAAGACAGACTCAAAGGAAAACAGGGCGCCGTGTTTCCTTCCTGCACCCTTTCATTTTCCCTCCCGCCACAGGCTCACCAGCTTGGCCTTCCCCAGTCTCCCCTCCACCTGGGTGTGAGGAGCATGGGTACTCCTGGCTCCTTCTGTTGTCTATTTTGAGGAGTTCTGTCTGCACTGAACTTGGCTGTTGAGTTTGTGTTGGTCTCCCTGCTCTCGCTGGTGAACCATGGGACCGAGGGACGGGAAACCACGAGATGCTCGTGCTACCCGCTGCACCCACACGAGCACCAGCCCCGTCCCTCAAGGCCCACCGCCCTCACCATCTGCACCAGCACCGGAGTGCTGCCTTTCTCCCCACGCCTGCCCCCCATGACAGGCCTCCCGTCTGCTGGCCCTTCCTGGTCCGGCCCCCTCTGGTCGCACCTGGTCTCGGCCCCCCGCCGGGCCTCCTCTACACCGTCGTGACCCTCATGACAAGCTCCCGGCTGCCGCCCTGAGGGCCCCGCTGTTCATGAGGTCGGAAGTGACTCAAGATGTGCAGGATGGTGTAAGCACAGTGGCGGTCGGAGAGAGGGCCTGAGGGGTGGCTGGCAGCCCGGGCCGGGCCCTCCTCAGCAGTGGGGGTGCCCATGGCCTCCTCTTCGGAGGAGACATTGGCCTGGGTGGGTGAGGAGGTCCGGGGGTTTGTCCTGCCTCCTGACTTTTGATCCTCCAGGTCTTTCATTTTGTCGTAGTTCAACACTTTCCACTGTTGGTTGACGGCCTGCCAGCGTTTAAAGATGCGGTACACGGAGGGGCCCTCGTGGATGATGAGGCCTGAGGCAGCAGGGAGGAGAGAAAACAAAGGCCCAGTAAGAGGAAGCAAGTTGCAGCCTCCCTTTGTTTGTAAACAGATAAAGGGATGGTTGGAGAAGGCTGCAGAGATACTGATTTCTTTTGTTCTTTTCAAACCTGCCTTTCAGCTCTGAGCCACAGCCTTTCCATCTCCTACTCCTGGGCTCGAGGGGGCTTCAGCAGGAAGAAGTGGAAGGCGGCCACATGCATTCATGGAATAGTTGAGCACTTACATTCAGTGAATTTACCCACCCCTACTCCACCCCACCCATTTAGTTGCCTGTTGACACCTAATATAAATATCTTTTCTTATCCCACCACGTATCCATGGCACCAGTACTTAGCAGGTGTTGAATGAATCGTGTGCATTCAAAGTCACCATGAAAGGAATCCTGTGGTTGTTCCACACCTGCTGAATGATGTCTGAAATCCCACTGGTTAACTCTGCACAAATAGCCCAACGCTACTGCAATGCACACACTGCTGGGAGAGAGAACTTTTACCTGGTCCATCGGCAGCCACAATGGACAATCAGCAACAGATATCAACTGCATGCCTGCTATGGGCCAAGCACTAGGGATGGTGCAATGGAGTGGGGATCAGGCAGACGAAAAAGCAGTAAGACGAAAAAACCAGGTGCTGACAAATGCCAGGAGGAAGATCAAATAGGCAGAAGTAGCCACTGGCTGCAGATGTTGCTGGTCCTGTTTTAATGGGCAGGTAATGAGAAGGCCTCTTGGAGGAGGTGATATTTGAGTTGAGACTTCAATGATGAGAAGGAAAATCCATGGAAATATCTGGAGAGAGAGCACATGTCCTGGTAGGAACTGCGGTGCAAAGACCAGGAGTTGGGAGCGGAATGAACAGGTCCAGAAAGAAGGTCAGCATGGCCAGGGCACAGTGGATGAGGGGGTAAGTGGTGGACAGAGGCCAAGCTATGAACGGGCCTGGGAGCCCATGGACAAGGGTTCATATTTCACCCCGATTATGATGCAAAGCCTTTTTTGGAATGATGTGATCAAATTTACCCTTCAGAAAGTTCCTTCTGGCTCCTGGGAAACAATAAACTGAAGAATAAGCATAGGAGCAGAGGGTCAAACAGGAAGCAATTCAAGCAGAAATGGTGGTGATCTAGATTAGGGTTACAGAGATGGAGACAAT
This sequence comes from Scalopus aquaticus, assembly GCA_004024925.1. Classification (NCBI taxonomy): domain Eukaryota; kingdom Metazoa; phylum Chordata; class Mammalia; order Eulipotyphla; family Talpidae; genus Scalopus; species Scalopus aquaticus. Next base: position 122,229 of record PVIJ01003593.1, read on the forward strand.
AAGAAATCGTTGGAGTTGGGATGTAAGTTAGTGGGAGAGCTGACAGACTTGGTGACAGGTAAGGTGTTAGTCAAGAGAACAATCTAAAAGTTCTTAAACTTTGGGCTTTAGCAGGTAGATGAGTGGTGGTAGGCCGCGCCACGGGGCACTGAGGGCAGAGATGGTCAATTTGTGGACTGCCTCAGTTTTCAAATGCTGCTGGAACAAACGACCACACATTTAGTGTCTTAAAACAACACACTTGTGTTCACTAATGATTCTGGAGATCAAGAGTCTAAAATCAGTCTTTCCGAGCTAAAGTGAAGGTGTCAGTAGGCTGGTTCTTCCTGGTGGCTTTGAGGGGAGGATCTGTGTCCTCACCTTTTTCATCTTCTAGTACTCTCCTGCATCCCTGTCCCTTCTCACATCTTTCTTCCAATGTCACATCTCCTTCTCCACCATCATTAAATTTCTCTCTTATAAGAACACTCGCCCCCCCCCCCAATAATTCAGGATTATCTTCCTATTTCACAATTCTTAAATGAGTCACATCTGCCTAATCCCTTTTGCCACATCAGGTCACTTCAAGAGGCTCAAGATTAGTACCTGGATGCCTTTGGGGGACATTCTTCAGCCTACTGCCAAGTTTTGCTTTGGTTGTGGTAAGTTTAAGATGTCTGAAGAATTAGGTGGGCAACTGGACATAGGAGTCTGAAGCTTAGGAAGAGGTCTGGCTTGGAAATAGAAGCCGTCAGGGTAGAGGTAGAATTTGAAGGAATGGCCCAGATCTCCTGGGAAGAGAAGGTAGACAAGAGAAGAGGGTCCGAGACAGAGCCCTGAAGTGCTGATGTATAGTGCTGGACCTAACGATAATGGATTTGATAATGGGGATTTTGATGGAGGCAACACCATCTTCAGGAAGCTCAAAGGAGCAATCAATAGTATAGAAGCAAGACCTGCAAGTGTGAGAAACACACAAGTCCAGAGAAGGGCACGTTTCAAGAAAGAGAATGATGACTCTTTCAACTGCTGTTGACAGGCCAGTTCAAATAAGAAAGGGCCATTGACTTGGTGGAAAGGTGGAGGTGGGATGAGGACACAATTGCCAATGCGACATTTAGATAATCAGTCAGTTCTCATCCAAGTATCTCTTTTTCTTCCATGAAATCATCAGCTAAGGTAGAAGGGACGAGGGAAGCGTTGAAGATTTGTGGAAAGAGGAGAAGATGGGAAATAATTATCTTGAAGAATTGGAGAGTGATACACAAAGGAAATGTGGCAGAATTATCTGATGGTGCTGATTTGAGATTTGTAGTCATAAATTTGAAATGAATGTGGACACTGATTGACATTTCTCCGTAACTTTGACAGCTTTCTTGGTGGCATCCAGGGAGTAGGAAGAAAGCAGAAGAGAGACATGAGAATTATGGGTGTTTGCCAGAGAGCAGTTATCATGCTGGAGTCTAGGTTGGGGCAAGGGAAGTAGTAAGGACTTAAAGGGAAGAAGGAATAATGAAAAAGGAAAAACGGGATGTGACAGGGACTATGCCAAGAGCCTCCATGAAACTGGAGAGGAGCTGGTGTCAGAAAAGACCAACGACAGGGAGAGGCTGGTCGGAGTGAGATATTTAGGTCTGGATTGTTAGATCTGTGGTTTGGGGTGGTTCTTGATGATGCTGTCTTGGGGTGACCATGTGGATAGGGTCGAGTGGGCTGGAGGAAAAGGTCATTGGAGTAGTAAGGAAGCTCTGGACATGATCTACATCCGTCATCCCCGAATCATTTATAGCAAATATATCATAGTATCCTCTTGCCTATCTTGAAATGAAATCCATAAGATAATTAGCATAATATAAGCCATTATGGTTTCTTTATATCTATCTATCTTTTATATGTGTGTGTGTGTATGTGTGTATAAAATACTCTAATAGATGATGTAAATAGAAACAAAGGGGAAGATATTTATAATAAGACAATATAAATTTCAATATAAATGCTGGGGCACAGCTACATTAGAAAAGAAGCAAAAGCCCTCAACAGCTCCAAAATGTTCCCAGGGGTGGCCCCACCTCTTCTGAGAAGCACTGATCTGTAGAGATGCCGAGACTGGAAGGACGGGAGGGTTAGGTGCCAGGTGCATCGAGGAATGTGAAGAGCGAGTAGGCGGTCAGCAGCCAAGAGCATCAAGTAGGAGAAAGGGGTGTAATAAAATGACGTGCTTCGAAGGGGCTCGAGCTTCTGAAGGATGAAGGAACAGAGGAGGTTTGGAAGTAGAGATGGGGAGCAAGGAGGACATGGGCCTTACAGAATACAGAGTATGGAAGCAAAGCAACTGAAAGGCAGGAAACAATGTTATCAGGGACTGCTAGGTTGCAACGGAAGGATGATGACAGGAGCACTTGGAGAAGAGGCTGCCAGTGATGGCGTGAGATCCAGGGGAAGTCTGGGAAGACGGGGCAAGGTAAGGGATGAGCAAATCAATACAAGGAGGGTGGTCTGGGGGCTGAGCCCTGTGATGGTGAATGATATGATGGGGGATGAGGCAGAATGGAATTCTTCCTGCAGCAATTATAAATCTAGGGGTGGCCGGCCTGGCCCCTGCGGGGAAGAGCTGACTCAGACCAGCAAACAGCCATGAGTCACGCCAGCCTCCTCCATGTCAAGCAGAGACTGGATGGAAACACCTGAAAATCTCCCCACCCTCCACCGCAGTGTGAATCCAGGAGACAGCCCCCCCGCAGCTCCTCTCACCCCCGGTATTCCAGCAGTTCCTGAATGGGCTGTTCGTACAACTAGACTTCAAGAGTCCATTGAAGGAGAGACAGTCTCCCTGGGGCCCAGTAGTTCCTCATTTCTTGGTTCACATCTCCCTTTGAGGATCTGATGAAAGTTACGGATGATCTCCCTGGAAAAAGCCAGACGCATGAATTGTCCTTATAATTTTAGGGGGGTTGTAAATCTCCTAGGGCCCTTCCATGGACCCTTTGATATGGCCTGCCTGGTTCTGACAAGGAGACATCCTCTACACCTGTGCTCTCACCCTCTCCCAGTGCACTCGCCGCATCCCTGCCCGCAGCTTTGAACACGTGCCTATGCACCTTGGCTCTGCGGCTTCTTCTTAATTCCACAAGCCTTGTTTGTACATTGTTGTGCTCTTTCCTTTCGACCGTAAGCCCCTGAGGAACAAGGGGCAAGGTATGGATGAGGTTCAAGAAGCTAACACAGTGCAGGGAGCTTAAAGAAGTCTTGGTGCTTAAGGGAGGAGCTAGAGACCTCTGGAGAGAGAAAGGGGATCTTTTGAAGCCCCAAACTCTTTCCAATAAGAGCCACTACACTTTGAATTTTAATTAGCTTCTTGGTCAGACAACTTTACCCTGATTGAAGAGGGTGGCTCTAAGTTTTGGTCTGAATGCCGTCTTCTAATTATCTAACTGTCTGCTGTTCAGGAAGTAATTAAACAATTTTAATGTATAGGTGGTTGGGGGAAAGCAAAGTGCACCTGCTTTTGTAGATAATGCTTGTTTGGCAAAAGTCAGAAAGGCGCAAACTAGCACATTCATAACCACTTCCTCAGTGCTCCCTCTGCTTCCTACTCTACTATTCCTGGAGTGGAAGGGCTTTTGTGCATGGGGAAAGATGGGGTGCGGAGTTCATCTAAGAGAGACAAGTGATGTGGGCAAGGTTGAAGAGATAGGAGGGAAATGGCAGTGATCAGAATAGGAGAGAAGATGGAATTGGTAAATGGAGGCAGAGGAGGAATAGAAGAAAGTAGAAAATCAGAATGTGTGGTAATAGCAGAAACCCAGGTCATTGATTCTGAGGCTTTCTATTTAATTTAATAAATACCTAGTAACCACCACCAAGATGGCCAACCCTGGGTCGTACTTGTGGGAAATCCAGAGGAACCGTCACCTCCATCTTTCGAACGTCTCTCCCCCTTGGGAGCGCCTCTCCCTCACAGAGCTGGAGGCTCCATGGCTGTTGTTTGTCATCACCTACTCTCCCTCCTCCAGAAGAAGAGGCCCTTTGCCCAACCTACGAGGCTGGGCGGAAGGCTGGCCACCATGAGCGGGCTCCCCTACTTGCAGGGCACCGCCTGCCTGACCACGATGCTTCTCCATCCCCCAGGACCCCAGCCCTCTCAGCTGAAAGTTGGCCATTGGCTCTTGTGTTCACAGCAGTGAGATATACTTAGATCAGATTAGTTAGTATTTTCTGAGCCCCTACCACCTGCTTCTGTGAGCACCTACGAGAGAACAAAACTCCCGGCGTGGAGTTAACAGGCCCAGACTGAGCCAGCTGCAGAGAAGCCTCTGCTGCCCTCACCAGGCTGGAATCTGCCCCTCCCCCAGCTTCTGCTAGTATCCTGGTTTAAGCAGCTTCAAAGCAGCTGACACTGTAGAATAAATAGTCTCTCCTACATTAGCAGGCCTCAGCATCGACCAGAGAGCTTGTTAAAACACAGACCCTCACCCCCACCCCGCATCACCCCATCATCATCATCATCACAGGGGGTGCTTATCACGGGCTGGCCTGGCCTCACTGCCAAGCTGTAACCTCTGCGACTTGGGCCTTCTCACAACGGACGTCGCTTCGACATCCTAGACATCAGTCAGAAGCAGCGGCTTGTAGAGAGGAAGTCACCGGCCCAGGCTGCCAAGGGGGCCGCTCTGGCCTCACGCCTAGACCTCCTGGCTAGTCTCCCCCAAGGCCCAGGCTGCCTTCTCCATAGCTCAGTTTCCTGATGGAGAATTAAATGCTTTGACAGGTGGAGTCATTTCTAGCCAGAAGGCAGGAAGAAAGAAAGAAAGGCATTTTTGTGGCGTATTCATGTTTTTAAGTTAAAGCAATTTAAAATTAAGTTCTAGAAAGAATGTTCTCACAGTCCTTGCCCTGGAGCTGTCTCTACCTGCTGTAATTCGAGACTTGGGCCCCTTTATCTCAGAAGGCAAGGCCAGGTATCTCTAAATCACAGGAAAGAACCTCAGTGGACTGCACACAGGAAGTTTTATATATAAAAAATCTACAATTTTTATAAGTACCAAATTCACTGTTTTAAAGATTTGGAGCAATCTGCGAAATACTGTTCTTCTTTCCCTGACCCTATTCCACTCACAAGTGAAAACAAACACTGAGAGAATCAGGGCCTCATTTTTGCAGAACTGGGTTTTTGATGGCCAATCTCTTGGGTCTGGGGAGTTAAAAAAATGTTTTTGGTGCCAAAGACCTTAATTAATTTGCTCTTGTTAAATCCTAATAACTTGACCCAGTGAAGCAGAGAATGTCCCATTTGTTTGCTGGGAGGCTCTGTCAGCTCCTCTGCTGGGGCGGACAGTGTCATTAGAGATGACGAAAGAGGAGGCAGGTGGAACGAGGACATTCGATGTCACCAAACCTTCTCATCCAGGGGACACAGATGAGGGAGAAAAAACCTTCAAGGAGACTCTGAATAACAGCAGACTCTCAATTATAGAAGGACCTGGGGTCGGGCTGTCCAGGCTGTGTCTGGATTCGGGTCTTCACAGTTCTAGCAAACCCTTATTGAGCCCTCTTCTGAGGGGACTCTTACCCTGTGTGCTGGTGTTTACGTGAGCCCGCTCCTCATGTATCTCATCTTATGCAATCCTTTCAAACGGTCCTATAAAGACCACATTATTATCCCACTTCTCAGATGAGGAAAAGGAAGCAGAGAGCAGTTACACAGATCATGTCAGGCCCCACAGTCAGGATGGAACCAAATGCCAGGCAGCTCCCCTCCCCCACCACCCTTATGGGCGCCATTCACCCTGCCCCAGAAGAAACCCTCCCTGCTGGGTTTTTCAGCTCAGTCTCTCCTGTTTTGTTTTCTTTCTTTCATTCTCAGTCTCCAACCGTCTCTTATGAGTTTATAAGGTCTCTGCACTTAGCCATCTACTCTCGGGGTACTCCTCCGAAGTTAGCACCTCAAAACTCACAGCCTCCACCACTTCTTAATGTTGACCTCCCCATTTCTCGTTATACCACTGCCAATAGAACTTTCCCTTATCTCTGCCCCCAAGCCCACCCTACCTTCCCGCCAGCCTCCAGTCTCATTGGAATGTCCAGTGCTGTCAACATCTGCGTCACAGGAAGGAGCCACCTCTTCGCAGCCCATAATGTCCTGCACGCATCTCGATCTCTTCTGCTTCTCTTGACTCACTGGCTTGTACTGGTTTCTCCCTCTCTTCCTGAATTCAAGGCACCTTTTGCTTTGGTCCCTTTACAAAAGACATGGCCTTTGACTCTTTGACCCATTGTCCATCCCATTCTCATGCTCAGGGAGGGCTCCCATTGAAGACAGAGCCCTGAGGCTCTCACTTGCCCAGAAGGAGTGTAACAGTCCTAGCCAGTCTGCTTCCTACATGCTACTCGAGGTCTTCTTCCTGTCTTCCACTCTGTGCATCTCTTTACTTTTTTTCTTGCTATTGCAAGATTTTCTAAGTGGTATCTTCTTACCTTTAGTCTGTCCACCTCTGATCTCTTCTCCCCAAATTTGCCAGCGTCATGTCTTTAAAATGTATATTTGATCAAACTTCTTTCCTAGATAAAATCTTGGCAATGACTTTCCATCACCAGCAGGGCAAACTGAGTCATTGAGGACCTAATTCCTAATGCCCACCAGCCAACCTGGCTCCCCACGCTGAGCCATACAAACCTGACCGAGACTGACCAAGGGACCTTATTCTCTCATGTGGCCTCAATCTTGAGTTCCTAATCTCTGAATACATGCTGATCTCTCTGGAATGTTCTCCTCTTCTCTGGACAAACTGGCTTCTCTTTTGATACCAGCTCAAGTATAGGATTCCTTCTTTCAAAAAAATCTCCCTGGGAGCCTCCCCGGTGGTGCAAGGGGTTGAGTCTCAGCACTATGAAGCTATCCGCAATCACTGCAGCACTAGTTCAATACCCGGCCAGGGAGATTCCCACATGGCGCAGCAGACCTCTCCTGCCTGGCCTGCTGCTCCCCTCAGTAGTGTACTTCAGTCCATCTGCCTGTTCTGCTCCCCACTCTGTCTCTGGTGAATCCTCTCACCACCACCCCCGCCGCAACTCTGGCCTGCACCCCAGCTCTTGTATACATAAGTAAATAAATCTTTTTTAAAAAAATCTCCCTGGATTTACCTAAGAGTTCATTGGTCTCTGCTTTTTTACCTTCTTCTGTGCCTTGTACGGGCTCCTGCTGTGTTGTGATGTTTGTAGCAAGTGCCGTGGAATTGGAGCCTGAGGGTTTTGGCCCAGTGCTCAGCAGCGCCTCTTGCTTAGCTACATGGACTGGAATTCAGATGCTTTGAGCCTTTTCTCACTTGTTAAATGTGGGTCATAATATTTACTCAGCTTATCTTTTAGTACTGTTATGTCTATCTCAGGTCCTCTCTCTCCATGGAGGAGTTCTGGTGGCTTGTTTTGCCCACAATTACTTACATTTGGCTTTCACAGTGGCATGGGTTGGTCTAGGAAGTTAGGACTCTGACTCAAGAGACGCAGCATCTAGAGGGGCCATTTATGTCTCAGGAAGTACAACCTTCTGATATGACCAAGTCCAGGGCCGTTGTCCATGGCTTGGATCCAGGCTGCTTCATACAGAAAACCCAGAACTCTTTGGCAACATTCCAGGCAGAATCCTTTGGTGAGAACTAAAGGCCATTTTCTGAATGATTCGTTGTTCTGGAGTCTTCTTACTGATCACTGACTGACCTGGAGACCAGCCAGGTGGGCACAGCTACAGATGGGGCTGGTGTGGCTTCCCCAACAGCAGGCTGACTGTGCCCCGGACTCTGCACCCCCTTGGCTCTGTAGCAGAGAACATCTGCTGAGCTGCTTCTGGTGTCCCTCTCGTGTACCCCTCCTGCTCTCTTGAACTTCCCCCAGAGTCCCCCATGATTAAAGGATTCATTAGAGCTATGTATTTTCTGTTCACGCAGATTCCTTGCTACCAGAGGCCAATTAATAGTCGTAGGAAGAGACAAACTGTTCCTGGCATCTGAAAAGTAGAGAAAGTCCAAAGACTCGCTTTCGCTGGTCTTACCCCTTTCCCGCCCCACCGTTTGAGCTAACACAGGGCTGGCCTCATGCTCCTTCCCCAGATGGTGCTCCCTATCCATTACTGAGTGGCTCCAGCCAGCCAAGAAGCCTGGGTCTATGGATGTGGATTCTTTCATTCTACATTTTTCTCACTCAAGATTCCTGAAACCATAACAGCTCCCCTCAACTCTTCCTCCCACTCCCTGGTAAGGAGCCCTCTCTTCCTCTGCCTACTTTCCATGCCATCCTCTTCCACTGTCGGGGACTCGGAAAGGCCAGCTTCCTCTTCCCTATGGGAATAAGCTATGGATGAACTCAAAAGGACAGTTTTCAACCAGCGGCTGCCTCTAAAGTAGGTTTCACATGTGTTGCCCATCTTTGTTCAGTAAGAGTGCATTATGCCGCCCTCTGGCTGGCCCAGCCGGGCTTCTGTTCCCTGTTTTAGCTTCTCTGCCTCCCATTGGTTCATGGAACCTGGTTTGTGTGAACACAGGTGCAGAGTCACGGATGGAGGCACACAGTGATGGGAGGTAGGGCACTGCCTCCTTCTCTCAGAACAAACTGGAGCCGGGTTGGGCTTCTGGCTCCTTTTCCCTGGAGCTGTCGTGAAGGGGCAGTTGCCGCTATGGGACAGTTGCCTGTGTTGGAGGTGACTGCCCACTGGCATGGCTTCCAGTGAGAGCCTGGGGGAGGCTGTGGTTTGGGGTTTCCTGGGCGACATGCTCTTTTAACTGAGCATGACGTTTGTGGGGACCCTGGGAACTATGCCTAGGTGGACCTTGTGCCCACAGCTGAGGGTCTCCTCTTATTCCTGAGCTATTATTTAAGAGCCCAGAAGCTCGCACTAGGCGAGAATGTGGAGGGCACTGAGGACTCGCCTGCAGAAGTAAGCAGGGGCTTACCTGACCTGCACCCCCTGATGAATCTGGTGCCCGGGGTGCTCTCTGAGTCAGTGAGTCTGAACATCTAGGTGAGCCTAAAAATAGAGCTACCCCCAGTGGAACTTACAGGCTCCTCCTGACTCTCCCTTCCAGAGAGCCCCTAAAAGCTGCTGCTTTCCACCCACTTACGCAGAGCTCTGTGTTTCCCCTCAACTGCCCAGAACACTGCAGAAAAGTGACTGGTACTTGAACTGCACCCTCAACTGAAACCCCTCAATTAAAACCCCCATCACCACTACTGACCATCCCCAAAATCACATCATCAACTGTCACCAGAATCTCTGCATTCAATTACTGCCCGTCACCGGCCACTCTCTTCTCTAGATTCCATATTACTCCCTTTTTGACTGTCTCTCCCCAAAACCACCAACTGAGAGTTCTACTGGCTGCCTGAGGGAGCCTGGACAAATCATTCAGCCTCAGAATTTCACCTTCTGAAAAATAGGGAGAATAATCCTTGCCCCCAAGGACATACCATGAAACCAAATCAGCCCCAGTTATAATCAATAACACAGAGCACTCTAAACTCTCTAAGGGTGAGCGGGTCCAGATATAGATATAGCTGCCCATTTTTGGATGGCACCGAAAGCAAGGAGGGTCTCTCTGCAGTCCCTCCCTGACAGCAGCTATCACTGAAGTCACTGACTTGTCAGAGCAGAGGGGACAGGTGATGGCGTCACTGTCTCCTAAAAGCTGGGAAAGAAAGAAAAAGTGCACACACAATACATCTGATAAAGGACTGATAACAAAAATTTACAAAGAACTCACACAACTCAACAAAAAAAAAGCCAATAACCCAATCAAAAAATGGGCAGAAGAGCTCAAAAGGCACTTCTCCAAAGAAGAAAAGCAAATGGCCAACAGATACATGAAAAAATGCTCAACATCACTTATAATCAAGGAAATGCAAATCA